>RJWJ010044528.1:0-12135 GCA_004363605.1 Indri indri | reverse complement strand
GATTTTCAAGAGGCTTCTACGGAAGGCTTCTACAGATTCTTTAACAAATTCTGTCTAAGTGAGCAAAGGTTACAAAGTCTTTCAAAGGTTAACTTCTAAATTCTAAGGTAAGTTTATCATTTAACAGAGGGGGTAAACAGAGATGTATTGGCTCCATGTTTATTAGGTTATTGTGAATGGAGACAGGTAGTCTAGAGTGGTTTAAACAAGAGCTTTGCTTTAGCCATTCGGGAAGCTGTCTGTTCCGGAGGGCACTCCATTGTCAGCTCTCATCCCGTAGTTTTTAACAGATTCACTTGTGCTTTACAAAGCAAATCCAAACCCTCAGGTCTGAGAAACGCTGCGCCTTGTGGGATACAGCCGCTACTGTCTTTCAGAGATGCCCTTCCGTGTGTAACAGCATTTGAAATGCAAACCAACACGTTCACACATTCCTTCAGGGCAAAGCTCTGCAAAACTCCTAAGACAAATCCTGTCCCCAAACACGTTTAATATTAATTCATGGAGCGACACATAATCACTCCCATTCCTTTATGTATGTCCATGGTGAAGTTCATGCTATGATAGCAGAGTTGAGTAGTTGCAGAGACTGGATGGCCAGCTAAGCCTAAAACATTTCCTAACTGGCCCATTTCAGAAAAAGATTGCTGCCCCCTGGTGTAGTGTATGCTCTGCCAAGCTCCCCAGCGGCTGGGAATAGCTGCTATGGGTTCACTGCTGCCCTTTCTCTGGAGATTTCCCTTAGCTACATAGAAGGCACCTAGCCAGAGAGTTCCTTTGTGTAGCCTCAGCCAAATGATGCTATTATAAATAGAACTGACTTTTAATTTCATTTTTAAATCATTGATAGCTAGTGTCTAGAAATACAATTGATCTCAAAAGTATTACAATTCATCTCAAAAGTATTTTATAACATCTCTTGATTTCTTTTTTGACTCATCAGTTTATTAAGAATGTGTTTTTAAATTTCCACATATTAGTGAATTTACCCAATTTCCTTCTGTTGTTTATTTATAATTTCTTTCAGTTATGGCTGGAACATATTTTGTTTAATTCCAATCCTTTTCAGTTTACTGATATTTGTTTTATGACCTAATATATGGTCTATCCTGGGGAATGTGCCATGTGCACTTAGGAAGAATGTGTTCTGCAATTGTTGGGTGAAATGTCTGACGAGTTTATTTGGTTATAGTGTTAAGTCTTCTATTTCCTTGTTGTTCTGTCTAGTTATTCTATCCATTATTGAAAGCGTGGCATTGAAGTTTTCAATTATTATTATTGAATTGCCTATTTCTCCCTTCAATTCTGTCAATTTTTGCTTCATATGTTTTGATGATCTGTTATTGGGTGCATAAATGTTTGTAATTATTAATATTCTTGCCATATGGAATCTTTTATTAATATACAATATCTTTTGTCTCTTACTCTTTTAAAATTTAGGGTGTATTTCATTTGATATTACCATAACTACTTCAGTTTTTTTTTTTTTTGAGACAGAGTCTCACTCTACTGCCCTGAGTAGAGTGCCGTGGCATCAGCCTAGCTCACAGAACTCAAATCCTGGGCTCAAGCGAGCCTTATGCCTCAGCCTCCCGAGTAGCTGGGACTACAAGCATGAGCCACCATGTCCGACTAATTTTTTCTATATATTTTTAGTTGTCCATCTAATTTCTTTCTATTTTTAGTAGAGACGGTGTCTCACTCTTGCTCAGGCTGGTCTCGAACTCCTGAGCTCAAGCAATCCGCCAACCTCGGCCTCCCAGAGTGCTAGGATTACAGGCGTGAGCCACCACGCCCTGCCACTTCAGTTCTTTTTGGTGACCATTTAAATGGTATTTTTTTTGCTATCCTTTTACTTTGAAACTATTTGTCTCTTTGAACCTAAAGTGTTTCTTTTACAGATAGTGTATTGTTGGATCATGTTTTCTTTCTTTTTAAAATCCTTCCAGCCAGTCTGTACTTTTTGACGGGAGAGTTTAATTCATTCATATTTAATGTAATTACTGATAAGGTTGATCTTATGTCTGAAATTTTGCTATTTTTTTCAATATGTCTTATGTCCTTTTTGTTCCTCAATTCATGAATTACTTCTATTTTGTGTTAAATGCATATTTCTCATAATTTTCTTTTACTATGTAATTTTGAATTATTTTCTTAGTGGTAATCCCTGGAAGTTACAATTAACATTGTATTTTATAACAATCTAGTTGGATTAATATCAACATAGTTTTAATAGTATTTAATACATAAAAACTTTGCTTCTATATACAGTACTTCCCTCTTATCCATAGAGGATATATTCTACAACCCCCCAATGGGTGCCTAAAACCATGGATAGTACCAAACTTTATATATACTATGTTTTCTCTATACATACATATATTCCTATGATAGCTAAATTTATAAATTAGGCACAGTAAGAGATTAACAACAAGAAATAATAAAATAGAACAATCATAACAATATGCCAGCATCCCTACCGTTGTACTTTGGGGTCATTATTAGGTAAAATAAGAGTTCCTTGAACACAAGTGCCCCCTGGTGTAGTGTATGCTTTACACTACACCCGATAATCTGACAACCAAGACAGCTACTAAGTGACTAACAGGCAGATATTGTATACAGTGGGGATATGATGGACATAGGGGTGATTCAGGTCTAGGGCAGGACAGAGTAGGATAGCATGAGATTTCATCATGCTACTCAGAATGGCATGAAGTTTAAAACTTCTGAGTTGTTTACTTTTACAATTTTCCATTTCATATTTTTGGACTGTGGCTTATCATGGATAACTGAAACCACAGAAAGCGAAACTGTGCATGAGGGGGACTATTGTAGCTCCATTCCTCCCTTGTTTTATGCTGTTGTTGTCATATGAATTAAGTTCTTATACATTGTGTGCTCATCAATATAGATTTATAATTACTGCCTTATGGGATTGTCTTCTAAATCAAATAGGGAGAAAAAGACATACAAACAAAAAATATAGGCATTGACTGGCTTCAAGTGCCCTGGGAGAGGTTCTTCGATATGAGTGGTGAAGGCAGTTGTTGCAAGTGGAAGTGACACAACATTTTTTAGGATGTCTGAAGATAAAGAAAAAGTGAAATTATGCTGTCTTGAGCCAGCTATCCAGAAATTCATTAAGACAGTAATCCCAACAGATCCAGAGAGGTTAACAAAGCACCAGATTAATATTGAGAAGTCTCAAAGGTGCAGAATCTGGGACAAATTGCATGAAGAGCATATTAGTGCAGGATGTACAGTTCTGCAACTCAGCTCCAATAGCCGAGAAATAGGGAAGCTTTGTTTGAAATTCTGAAAGGATGACCTAGTACTTCTGAAGAGAATGATAAATGATGCTTTTGTTAAAAAAGAAGCATCAGCAGCAACAAAACAATTTCTCCAACTGCATTTGAAATCTGTAGAAAAATTTAAGTTAATGGTGAAGAAACTCTTCTGCAGCCTCCTTTGATCAGATCCATGACCGTTGGTGGAGAATTTCACACCACTATAGCTGAAGCTCGTTCTCAGAGCTTGATTCAGATATATGCGTTGCCCAAAATGCCTTGAGATCAAAATGCTTGCAGAATCATGGAATACCTTAGAAGAGGACTTAATTGAACTTAGCCAACCAGTCATTGATTTCTCTCTCCTACTGAATTCTCAGCAGAAGATTGACAGCATTGCAGACCATGTCAACAGTGCAGCTGTGAATGTTGAAGAGGGTACCAAAGACTTGAGGAAGGCTGCAAAATACAAGCTGGCAGCTCTGCATGCGGCAGGTGACCTCATTGGAGGAGTGTAGGGGGATCCTGATGGCTTCCTCACAGGCTTCAAAGTGGCAGAAATTGCAGCTGCACTGGTGGCGAAGTGCTGAGCTTCACAGGTAGAAAATTGATACAAAGAAAGAAACAGAAAGTGATGGAGAAGCTGACTTCCAGCTGCCCAGATGTTCCCAGCCAAACTGACAAAAAATGCAGTTAAAAACCAAACTTTGATATTATTGGTGAGAACATGTCTCTCCTTACGAGGACCTTTGCTGCTCTTGGACACTCGGTCAGCTTTCAGAGCACAAGTATATCAAGATAGTGGCTATAGATGCTCAAGTGGAACTTACTGTGATGAGTGACTATATTTTGTTGTTTGCTGGGGTATTAATGGAGCTGTTAGAGATTGAGGAGCCCAGAATGAGGGTGTATAATGTCTGTCAGGTGAAGTTTGAAGACTCCCAAGGAACAAATTTTCTGCCTGGAAATGTGAAAACTGAACCTATAACTTTGGTGAACCTTATCGCAGTTTGGTCCAACTATACTTTCTAGTAAAGAAAATTAGTAGTGTAAGAAAATGGAAAGAGAAGCCCAACTTCTATTTCATATATTATCATTTGTGACAATGGCTTCTTTTCTGAACTCTCCCTCTGCCTCTCTTTAAATAAAGAATACAGAAGCTGAGGCAGGAGGATAGCTTGAGCTCAGAAGTTTGACACCAGCCTCAGCAACAGTGAGACCCTGTGTCTGTCAAAGAGAAGAGAAAAACAGAAAGAAAAAAAAAAATACACCAAACAAGAAAACCCAGCCGGGCATTGTGGTGTGCGCCTGTAGTCCCAGCTACCCGGGAGGCTGAGGCAGAAGGATCGCTTACAGTCCAGGAGTTGGCACTTGCAGTGAGCTACCATGACATCACTGCACTTTACCCATGGACACCAAGTGGGACTCTGTCTCAACAAATAAACAAGGCAACTGAGCACCCCCCCACGCAAATCCCTACCCCTTCATTTAAAAACAAAATTAAATTAAATAACACAGAATTAAAAAAATACATTTATACTTTTAAAATATTTACTTATGTTATTACCTTTATGAGTGCTCTTTATTTCTTCATGTTGACTCAAGTTACTGTCTGCTGAGTTTTTATTTGAACCTGAAGAACTCCCACCATTAGTACTTCTTATAAAACAGATCTGCTAGCAAAGACCTCTCTCATTTTTTAAATTTATCTGGGAATGCCTTAATTTACCATTTATTTATTTATTTATTTAGACAGGTCTTGCTCTGTTGCCCAGGGTAGAGTGCAGTGGCATGATCGTAACTCACTTCAGCCTCCAACTCCTGGGCTCAAGTGAGCCTCCTGCCTCAGCCTCCTGAGTAGCTGGGACTATAGGCGCATGCCACCACGCCCGGCTAATCTTTCAATATTTTGTAGGGATGGGGTCTCACTATTTCCCAGGCTGGTCTTGAACACCTGGGCTCAAGCAATCCTCCCACCTCGGCCTCCCAAAGTGCTAGGATTACAGGTGTGAGCCACTGTGCCTGGCCAATTTCTCCTTTCTTTTTCTTTTTCTTTTTCTTTTTCTTTTTCTTTTTTTTTTGTGACAGAGTCTCACTCTGTTGCCCTGGCTAGAGTGAGTGCCGTGGTGTTAGCCTAGCTCACAGCAACCTCAAACTCCTGGGCTCGAGCGATCCTACTGCCTCAGCCTCCTGAGTAGCTGGGACTACAGGCACACACCACCACGTTTGGCTAATTTTTTCTATATATATATATTTTTAATTGTCCAGATCATTTCTTTCTATTTTTTTTTTGGTAGAGACGGGGTCTCGCTCTTGCTCAGGCTGGTCTCAAACCCCTGAGCTCAAACAATCCACCCGCCTTGGCCTCCCAGAGTGCTAGGATTACAGGCGTGAGCCACCGCGCTTGGCCTCTCCTTTATTTTTGAAAGACGGTTTTGCTGGATAATAGAATTCTTGACTGGCAGCTTTTGTCTCTCAGAACTTTGAATATATCATCCCACTGCCTTCTTTCTGATGAGAAATCAACTGTTAATCTTATTGAAGATGCATTGTACATGATGAGTTACTTCTCTCTTGCTGCTTTCAAAATTCTCTCTTTGTATTTGGTTTCAATGATTGACTATAATGTATTTCATTGTGGATCTCTTCAAGATGATCTTTCTTGGAATTCGTTGAAATTCTTTGACATAAATATGAATCTTCATGCCTTTTCTCAAATATGGGGAGTTTTTGGCCTTTATTTCTTAAAGTATTTTTTCTGCCCCTTTCTTTCTCTACACTCCTTCTGCAACTCCGTTATATGTATATTTGTGTGCTTGATAGTGTTCCATATGACTATGAGGCACTGTTCATTTTTCTTTATTCTTTTTTCATTTTGTTCCTCAGATGAGATAATTTCAATTGACCTATCTTCAAGTCTCTGTTTTTTTTTTCTTTTCCATGTTCGAATATGCTCCTCAAGTGAATTTTTCATTTCAGTTATTGTAGTTTTCAATACCAGAATTCCTACTTGGTTTATTTTTAAGTTTTCTGTCTCTTTATTGATATTCTGTTGGGTGAGACATCATTCTCAAAGTTTCCTTTAGTTCTTTAGACATGGTCTCCTTTAGTTCTTTGAATAATAATAAAATAGTTGATTTAAAATCTTTGTCTTGGATGGGGTGCAGTGGTTCACACCTGTAATCCTAGCATTTTGGGAGGGTGAGGCAGCAGGATTGCTTGAGGCCAGGAGTTCAAGACCAGCCTGAACTGGTGAGGCATTGTCTCTGCCAAAAATTTAGTCAGGCATGGTGGCATGCACCTATAGGCCCAGCTACTCAGGAGGCTCAGGCAAGGGGATCACTTGAGCCCAGGAGTTCAAGGTTACAGTGAGCTATGATGATGCCACTGCATTCTAAGCAGGCAACAGAGTGAGACTGTCTCAAAAAAAAAAAATCTTTGTCTAGTCTTAATAAGTCCAACATCTCGGCTTTCTCAGGGACAGCTTCTGTTGACTGACTTTTCTTTTTCCTTACATGTTTCATAATTTTTCATTGAAAAATGAAAATTCTAAATAAGAGGCAACTCTTTAAGTTGAATTCTCTACCCTCCCTCCCTAGGGTTTGTTGTTGTTGCTCCTTGTTATAGTTATTATTGCTTGTTCAGTGATCTTTCTAAACTAATTCTGTGAAGTCTATATTCTTTGTCATGCATAGCCACCAAAGTCTCTGTTCTGTTAACTAAATATTTAGTTAATGATTAGACAGAGATGTCCTTAAATTTCTAGAGCCCAGAACTCTTCCACTGTGCGTGTCTGTGTGTGTGTGTTGGGGCATGCCTTTAACACTCAGGCAGTTTAAAATTCTGTCTTAGCCTTCTCTTCCTGCTTTGACAGTCTCCTGGTCAACCAGAGGTGAGATCTTAGGTCCTGCTCAGGTATTTCCAGAGCATGCACAGAACCCTGCACATGCAAATGGCCCTCTAGATTTCCCATGCCACCACACTTGGCAGCAAACTTTTTAAAAAGAGCCAGATAATAATTATTTTAAGCTGTCAGACATACAGACAAGGTTGCAACTACTCAACTCCAGTTGTAGTTCAAGAAGCCAAAAAAATATAAAAATAAATAAGTGTAACTATGTTCCAACAAAGCTTTTTTTGAGGAAATAAGCAACCATCCCATGGGACACAGGTCGCTGATCCCTGGTTTAAACCATTATTTGAGCTTCATATTTTGATGATTTTATTTGTTTTTTCTTTTTTTTTTTAAGCCACCCTGGTGAGGAGTCAAGGAGTGCAGGAACAAGACCCACCCAGCCCCAGCTGCCCTGGGCTGGGCGTGATGATTTCAATTTTTATTATGAGAAGTTCTACTGTTCCTTTTTTATATTTGCTTGGGGTTTCTCTCTTTCTTTCTTTCTTTTCTTTTTACTCTCTTGTTTTCTCAGGATTTTAAATTCTATCTTGTATTTATCAAAATATATATTTCTTTATATTTTTTATCAGATCAACCTAATATCCAAAGTCCTTGGTGGTCAGAATCAGCACTTAGTTTATCTATTGACAATCATGCATGGTAGTTATTTTCCTTGTGTATTTTGTAATTCATACAAAATTTATAGTTCACGTTTGGCTGATTTGACCTGTAGGAATACAGAGGGTAATGTAATAAAAGTGTCTTTCCCTTCAGAGAGGTTTGGGGTTTGACTCTACCAGGTTCCCCAGTATGCTGCCAATATGGGACAAGTGCTTGGCTTTTAGTTTTCCGGGCCATGGGAACGGTAGAGTCATTTTCAAACCTCAAAAATATATAGTTCTATGTTTAAACATTCTGAGAGGATGTTTAAACTTTGTTTTCATTCAGTGCTAAAACAGTTTTTTTTTGTTATTTTTCTTCAGTAAGTAGAATTTTTCTTATCTACAAGTTCTCAAATCTCTACAAGGATTCTGGCTTCATATGTACATGTGAAGAGGGTAGTCTGAACAAGATTGAGATCACACTTCTCAATCCAGTATAGGTCCCAAACCTTTTCTCCTTGGTTTCTTGGATCCAGGTGTCTAGGTTGCAAGTAAAAGCAACTACTCCCAGGCTGGGTGTGGTGGCTCACACCTGTAATCCTAGCACTCTGGGAGGCCAAGGTGGGAGGATTGCTTGAGTCTTGGAGTTGGAGGTGCAGTGAGCTATGATCACACCATGACACTCTAGCCCAGGCAACAAGCAAGTCTCTGTCTTTAAAAAAAAAAAAAAAGCAACTACTCACTGGGAATTATGACCTTGTCTCTTCTATTTTTTGGACCCCAACTCTCCAGGTTCCAAGTAAGGGTAATTATTATAGAGCAAGGAGGCCTTGATTCCTGTACTTGTCAGAATCAAAGTCTCTAGGTTCAGAGTATAGGTAACTACCATTTGGGCAAGAAAGCCATTTGTCCTCTGCTTGTGCTATTTCAATTCTCTAGGTTTTGAGTAATGGTAATTACTTCCAAGGCAAAACACCTTGTGTCCTTTATGTGTTGAATCCCAAGTTGTAGGTTTGGAGTATCAGCAACTGTTTCCAGAATACTAAATCTCGTCTCCTCTGCTTGTTAAAGATTTGCTGCACAGGATCCAAGTATGAGCAATTATTCCCTGGACAACAAGGCCTTGTCTCGCATTTTCATTGGACCCAATGTTTCCAGGTTCTGAGGAAGAGCAACTCCTACATGAGCATTATGGCCTTTTGTCATTTGCTTCTTGGACCCAAGTTCCCTAGGTTCTAAAAATGGGCAATAACATCCAGGGTACCTCTTTTATTCTGTTTGTGAATCTCTGGTGTCTAGGATCCAATTCCAGGCAAGTATTTCTTAAGCAAGAGAGCCTCGTGTCCTCTTTGTATTAGATCCAGAATGTCCAGATTTTGAGGATGGGCAGCTACACCCAGGATACCAGATATTAAATCCTCTGGTTGGTAGAAAACAAATATACCTATATTGTGAGAATGGGCAACTACTTCTAACAACCCTGGCCTTTTCCTCACTGCTCTCTCACTCAAAGGATGTGAATAAACAGAACCACCCCCAGGACAACAAGGCCTTGCCCAGTCTACTTTTCACATTCCAGATTTCTAGGTTCTGAGTATGGGCAACAACTCCTACCACAATTAGGCCTTGGTCCCTCTGCTTGTTGACTTTTAAATCTCTGGGTGCTGAGTATGTGCACTTGTAGCTTCAAATCATATCTTCACAGTGTGTTAGATCCCAAGATGGGATTTAATCACTTTACTACATACTTGACAAAATTTGACTTTAATCACTGGCTTAGTTGCACCTCACAAATTTTGATATGTTGTATTTTAATTTTTATTCAATTATTTTCTATTTCCTTTGAGATTTCTTCTCTGACCTATAGATTATTTAGACGTGCAGTGTTTAATTTACAAGTGTTTGGAGATTGTCCTGCTATTCATTGGTTTGTAGTTTAATTCCCTTATGATCAGAAAACATACTTTGTATGATTTCAACCGTTTCACATTTCTTAAATTCTGTTTTATGATCACTGGTTTAGACGAGGGCTGATTTCCTTGTCCTCATATAACTGTTCCATGTATTCTGCCCACGATTTTTGTTGCATTCAGTGGGACAGACGAGTAAGCTCTTGCAGGCAGGAGCGGACTCCCGGAGGTGTGTCCTTAGCCTGGGACAGGGGTGTCAGCCTCGCCACCTGACCCGCGCCGCCCTACATCCTGCCCCTCCTGCTGGCGTTACAAGGAGAGCTCAGGGACCGGGCGAATTCTTGGACAGGAGTGCGCGCGAGCGTGCGTGCGTGCGGCGGAAGTCCCTCCTTCCGGCGCCTGCGGTTGGCTCTGGCTGCAGCAGGGAACTCCAAGGAGGAAGAAGAGCGGGATTGTAGGAAGCTGGAGAGTCGAGAGGAGCGACGAAGGGGCTCCTCTTCCCCATTGGCTGTGACCACGGAGCTGCCTCGCTGCGATTGGCTTGGCTCGGGGGCGGCAGGCCCGCGTCGGCCCGCCCCTCGGGTCGCGAGAGGCGCCGGGATCGCGAGCGCCGGCTGAGACAGCGGTGGCCGGGAGGCTGTGTCCTCAAGCCGGCGGGGCGAGGTGGCTGGGCTGCTGCGCCTCAGGTCCTCGTCCTGGGGCGCAAGGGCGGCCGGCGGCGGGGGCGGTGTGAGCCTCGGGCCGGGGGCGGCTGAACTGGGGCGGCGGGTGTTGGCGCGGCAGCCGGACCTGGGCCTGCGCGGACCGCCCGCGGCGCGATCTCCGGCTGTCTTTCCATTTTTAAGTGATTATTGTTGTGGGTTTTTCTGCTGACGTGACTTTTGATTAATTTGTCTCACGCACCACACACTGGTCTAGGGTAAAGCGGCAGGTGCATGCTGGTGTCATTCGTCGTTGAAATGACTGGCTTCCTGTCTTCTGTTTGTGTGTATACGTTTTGGATTTAAGGGAAAGGGGATGACACTGTGATTTGGTCTCCAAGGACCGTCTATTCTCAAGGTCTCGCCAACGTGGTACAGAAACTGGGCGAACCCTACCTATATGGAAAGTAGGCTTTTCCTTCCTCCCTCTCTCCATCTTTCCCTCTCTCCTCTCACTCCCCTCCCCCAACTCTTCTCCTCTTTCCTCTTTCTGTTTTTTTCATTTTTCTTTTTCTTTCTTTCTTTTTTTTTTTTTGTCACATTAAACCTTATGGGAGGGCTCTTTGTAAAATTTTTTTAAATAAAATGCTTTAGGGCTTCAATATTTCTGTTTTACTTGCAGGCCTGGCAACTGGGAAGAAGCTGGAGGAAAGATGCCCTCTGAATCTTTCTGTTTGGTTGCCCAGGCTCGACTTGACTCCAAATGGTTGAAAACAGATATACAGGTGGGGTTCGACATGCCTTTTTCCTGGTGTGTTCTTGCCTCCGTATTTACATTTCTGGTTTAAGGCTTTTTTTTAGGGTACGTCAGTTGGGTCTTTTAAAGAGATGTCTGTTGGATCTTCCTATATTAGAGAAGCAGGTTTATTTCCTGCGTCTTAAGATGTAATAGTTTTTATGACTATTTTTGTAGATTGTGTATGGCTGTATTTTAATTAGTTATTTTTAAATGCAAAAAACTTGAAGTCTAGTTATGAAAAATTTTTTCCTTTTTATTATTGTTTGAGAAGCCCGTATCATTCCTAACCATGTCTTGGCGACTGTTGTTTGTTACTGATAGTTTTTGAGGTGTTCACTTAACTGTGTGGGGGAAAATTGGAGAGGTGACAGGTAGATTTATTATGGCCTGCAGAAACTCCCTTGTTTTGTGGGATTTTGTGTTTGTGTTTCTGGAGAGTTGAGAGTTCAGTTGAGCTGTTTGTTTTATATTTGTAACAGGTCTTATTTTAGAGTGCTTGGACTTTCGTATTGGGAACATGAGGAAACAGAATGTTGGCCTTAGACTCTGTCGTTTTGATTTGAGAAGATGATTGCAAACTTGTCAGGAAATTGTTAAATAAATAATACAAGTGATATTTTTGTAGATGATTCTTTACTCCCAGGCTAGTTTTGTTTGCAAATGGTTTGGAAAAACTACTTTTGGAACTCCATGTCACCAGCAAAAAGAAGTGTCTAGAATATTTTGTAGTATATATGTGTTTTTTCCTCTTCGCTGAGGCTAACCATTTTAAGTATTTCTCAAGTAATCTACCTTTTATAATAAAATCTTACATAACACTTGACTGTTTATCAAGTCATATAGTCTGTAAGCAGTAGTTGATCATAGGTACTTGTAGGGAAGTGTTATTGCCCCTTCCTATTTTTTTCTTTTTTCCTTTTTTTTTTTTTTTTTTTTTTTTTTTTTTTTTTTTTTTTTTTTTTTTTTTTTTTTTTTTTTTTTTTTTTTTTTTTTTTTTT
>RJWJ010044527.1:0-12132 GCA_004363605.1 Indri indri | reverse complement strand
AGAAACTGTGAATAAATGAAAGCCAGGCAGGTGAATAGAGATAGTTTAGCTGAGCTACAATAAGAAGAGGAAGCTTACGATGCTGTGCAAAGAGGCAGCATGCAGGGCAGAAGGGCAGGAAGCCCAAGGGAGTCTATACTCAGGAACACTGAGTTGTCACCTCAGAGAAACATCCGTCTCCCTTATTACCCCACGGTGCTTTTCTGCCACACATCAAACACCAGATGGACAGCCAGCTGTCAGAAAACATTGTCTGCTTGCCTCATAAATGGGAGTATAGTGTGTGGAAGGTACCATTTTAGAGTCTTGTATTTTCATGTAGAAGTGCTTGTAAGGCAGCAGGAGCTCGGGGTAGGGGTTACATGTTGCATAAATGTCCAGAAACATCAAACACTGTGCTCTCTGCAGAAAGGTAGGCTCCGGCTTTAGCTGCTGATTCTTTTGGCTCAAGCTGAGTCAAACAGTACACAAAGAATAGACAAAAGCCCGAAAACAACTGGCAGTCACCATGGGGTACGCCAAACCAGTGCTGGCTCACTCCAGACATTGTTCTTTCCCTGTGGAAGAGCAGCTGCACCTGCGTCCAGCTGAAGCTTGGCCACATCTCCTCCTCCGGACTTCTGGAAAACTCTCCACTGTGAGAAGAGACGGGACTCTGTGGTCATTGAAGGCTCCTGTTTCTATTTGAATACTTACTCATTATGGAGATTTTCATTCCTGTCTTCGCGGGTTTTAAGCTTGAGCTTTTTTAAATGAACTATAAAATGAGGTATGACACAACTGTTAAAAATAATTTCTCCTTTGATGACCAAACCACAGCATGGTTTCCTTTCTCTGGAGGCAGATGGAGTTAGCCACTTGCCTCTAATATTAGCAGTTATATCATCCACCCAGCCCTCTGACAACCCAAACTAATCATGCTTTTTAATTATCCATTTTCTGTTTACTCTAATACTGATCCTCACACACCACTTTTTTAAAGTGTCCTCTGCCCCCTGTCAATGGTCTATCAACTTTTTCAAAAAATATCTTTTTCTGCAAGAAGAGGTGAAGAGAAAAACCATTTTCTTTCATTTAATATTATAGGTGTCAAGGATAAGAAGATATTTATGGGTCTTAAGAACTGTCTGCTTACAGGGTTCATTTCTTAAATGAACATTTCTTAAATGTGTGTAAAACATCCTATTACATAAAAATGAGCCTCTCATTACTCTTTCCATTTTATAGAAAAGGAAATTAAGGCCATTTGCATGATTTCTGCAGAGTCCTACCATGCAGTGGAGATGTGAAAAAATTTCAAGAATCACTCAAAATGATTCAACCACTATTATATTTTTTATCAGTGCATGAACAGCATCAAGAAATCTGTACATTTCAGTCCTTTTTGAGATGCAACATTGAGGAAAGGAAAATCACTTCTCTCAACATTTCCCCTTTTGGATTTTCTCCTGTGTCAAATATAGGATAGAATTGCTGATGAGTGTTCACAGCTCCAGTGTGATCCTGGGCATCTCTAAGACAGGGCCTCCCTGAGTGGGAGATGTCTAGGTGTGGGTGAAGCCCTGGGCACACTGCAAAAGCAAACACAAAGAGGACTGGTCTCCCACATTAGGCTTTCTTTCCTATTTGTAGCTAGGTGGTTGAAAATCCTTCTATCTGTTTACTTCCACACAAGTACATGGCTATTTCTATGTTCACAAAATACTCTCTTCAAAAGTTGACCTCCAAATATCCTTGAAGGCAGAAAAGCAAACAAATGTGCCATTGTTCACTTAGACGACACAGGGCACCTCCCAATGTTTGCTCTAATCTGCTAATACCCTGTGGCAGGTGGAATCAGTCAAAAGAATTCCCACAAGAGCCATTTTCTCAGTTGAACAAGATGGAAATTGCACTGGATTAAGTTCAAATATCGTCTGTGACTGTAGCATATAAGGACATTAAAGAAGTTTATAATACTGTGACGACTACCCTTCAACCATTACTTTCTCTTAAAATCCATCCCCATAACCTTTTCCCACAACTTGGTAAGAAAATACAGTGTGAAAGAGTCAACAACATAGCTATTCCACAGTAGCTCTAGCAATCCACATATGTTGTAGTAATTCATTTACAGCCCAATTTTTTAAAAATAAAGAAGGTAAAAATGACACTGTAATTGTTTCATTCATGGTCAGTCACACAATCCCTCAGTATGGGCCATGACAGCCATGGTGAGACATGCAAGGGGCACCAATGACCACAGCAGAAGCACAAGTCTCTGGAAGATACCAGGCAATCATTTGCCACAAAGAATTTCCGTGAAAATTCCCAACTGGGTAATTGCCATGCAAGATGACTTCAAGAATAATGTAGTAGCTAATCTGATTTCTGAGTATGACTAAACAACTGATCATATAAATGAAAAATGCACAAATCTTGAAGGAAAGGAGTCATAATACTAATGAGATTATAAATTCTTATAACTTGTATAATCTGACAGGCCAATAGACTCAACACAGATGTTCTAAGATTTTATAAAATCAGTAATTTGGGAGAAGTAACTATTCTACTGTTTCAGTAATCATCACAAAAATAAGCAAGACTTTCAGTTTGGCAGAAGAGCAAAGGAAAAAGTTAAACGAAGAAGCACAAAAATAAGGTATGTTATAATCTTGGTAAGTCTCTGGTTTCATTGTAGAGTAGAGACTCATTTTATTAATAATGACAATTCAGAAGATAGTATCTTCACGATCTTTCTATATTAGCAACAAATAATTATTGATAAGTGCATCCTGTTATGTATTTATACCTGTTTCAACCAAAGCAGTTGTAATAAAAAATAAAAGTATAAAATATAGTATTTCTGGTATCTTAAAAGAAATTAGAATGAGAAGATAAAGCTTTTATTATATAGCAGGCACAATTGATTTTAAACTTACTTTCTTATTAAATCTTTATTATCTCTGCTCTATGTCATATTCTGAATGAAAAGTATAAAGTAGAGAAATATGGAAAACATCCTGAGTATTATGTCTTACAGCAGAACAGCGTGATCAGTCTTTTAATGCATGTACAGAGCTAAAGCCATTTATTTTGGTTTGTAATTCTAGTTTTAAAAATGCAATGGAGTAATTTATACTTCTTTGAAAGTATAAAAGTATATTAATATTATATTCATTTGTCAAAAATCAATAATAGAACTTGGCCCTGTTACAAAATTCAAGAGGTACCATACATTTTTAAAAATAAATTCCAGTTCTTGAGTGTATTTCAAACAAAGAAGTTAATATTGATGAGAGGCACAATAAATTAGAATATATTTAAAACCTCAAAGGTAAAAAAAAAAATAAAATGTAGAAATAAAGAGAACAAGAAAGAAAGAAAATATATAAATATATTGGAAAGCCTAGCACTCTGGGAGGCCGAGGCAAGAGGATTGCTTGAGCTCAGAAATTCAAGACCAGCCTGAGTAAGAGGGAAACTCTGTCTCTACTGAAAAAAAAAGAAAGAAAAAGAAAAATTATCTGGGCACGGTGGTGTGTACCTACAGTCCCAGCTACTCTGGAGGCTGAGGCAGGAGAATCCCTTGAGCTTCCAAGAGCTTGAGGTTGCAGTGAGCTATGATGATGCCACTGCACTCTAGCCAAGGTGACAGAGCAAGATTGTCTCAAAATAAATAAATTAAACCAATAAATATATATATTGGAAATTGTCATTTCCAATGACAATTGGACAAAAGAGTGACAATTCTTATGTTAGTGTTCCAGTACTGTAACAAACTACCACAAACTTAATGGTTAAAACAATATTCATTTATTGTCTCACAGTTTCTATGGGTCAGGAGTCTGGGCACTGCTTTTCTGTGTCCTCAGATCAGGGTTTCACAAGGCTTAGATGAAGGTGTCAGCCAAGCTACGTTCCCATCTGGAGAGTCAACTGGAGAAGAATCAACTCGCAAGCTTATTCAGGTTGTTGGCAGAATCCATTTTCTTTCAGCTGTGTGGTGGAAGGCCCCAGCTTCTTCCTGGCTGTCAGCTAGAGGCCACCCACATATTCTTGCCACAAGCCCTCTCACGACATGGCAGCTTATTTTATTTAAGATCGCTGGGAGGATCTCTCTCACCAGCCCATGAAGTCGGAGTCTTACATAACTGAACATAATTAATGCAGTGGTATCTTGTCACCTCTGCCATATAACATAACCTAATCAAAGGAGTGACACCCACATTCTACAGGTTAGAAGCAAGTCCCTTGAGTGTGTGATTTCTACACACACTCAAGAGGAGGAAATTATACAAGGGTGTATCACTTCTTGGCATTTTGGCTAAGATCAAATGTAGTACAAGGGTGTGACTCACTAGCGGTCACAGGAGTGTATGTCTGCCACAAGTCCCTAGCATTTTTCATGAATGCCTCCTTCCTGCAGGGTGCATTGCCACTAGATGGTGATCTCTCTACCCTCCTCTGGAACAAATGTAAACTTTAAAAGGTGGTCTCCTATCTGCTTTTGAAGGAAGTGTAGGCTTAATTGATCAGCAACTATTTTGCATTTTAATGTTGCTAAGCGTGGCTGTGTTTTAATAATTAGTAGTTAGAACCTAGAACATGTGAGAGACATACTTCATTTCTCACTTATCCATGTTAAAAGGTGGAAGTGAAAAAAGGACATGTTTCAATGGGGGGGAATCTATGAAGAGAATGTTGTGAAGAGTATGCAAGAATGGAAAATAAACCTCAAAGAAAGAAGAATGAAATCTCTGAAAGAAATGCTCAGAGGAAGTTTGATCATGTAAAATTGAGTATGAAGAAGTTCAAAGAGCTATTTAAAAGATACTTACAAGTTTAAGAAAAGTTGAGACACAATGGGAATGCTAGTATCCACTAACTTTTAAAAACGGAAGTTAGAGATGGTGTACAATGTATCTAAAATTAAAAAATTAATTAAAACCAACATAAATCTCCAGGTTTGGAGAGAAGGTACTGCACTAAGAAAGAAGAGTATTAAAAACTTTAGAAAGGATTTTTAGAATCTGGTAGTCAAGAATTTGTCCCCCAAAGAAGAATATGCCATAGTTACCAAGGAAGATTTTACGTGATCCTATTCAACTGGAGAAGGGAAGAAAAAGCAAAAGAATCCTGATTATGAGGACAAAGATTTTCGTAAGATAGCAGAAATATTCCAGAGAATGAAATATGTGAAAATAGAGACAGTGAAATAGGAGATAGTAAAGCAAGCAACATTTGCCAATCAACTTAGGTTATAAAAAACTGGTTGATGATAACTGTAGATGATACTTGGTTGGATTTTTGTCAGTTGAAAGAGAGTTTTAATTACGTGGACATATGGAAGGTATAAAATAATTCATTATTTAAAAATTGAGAATAAAATAAAATGATAAATGTGAGAACACTTTGATAAACGTAAAGAACTATGCAACTGCGAAGTGTATTTCCATAATGTCTTGCTTTCATTAAGATGCTTGTCTTACTATTATTTGTTTTTTTGTTTTTTTTTTTGAGACAGAGTCTCACTCTGTTGCCCGGGCTAGAGTGAGTGCCGTGGCGTCAGCCTAGCTCACAGCAACCTCAAACTCCTGGGCTCAGGGGATCCTACTGCCTCAGCCTCCTGAGTAACTGGGACTATAGGCATGCGCCACCATGCCCAGCTAATTTTTTCTATATATATATATGTTTTTAGTTGTCCAGATCATTTCTTTCTATTTTTTAGTAGAGATGGGGTCTCGCTCTTGGTCAGGCTGGTCTCGAACTCCTGACCTTGAGCAATCCGCCCGCCTCGGCCTCCCAGAGTGCTAGGATTACAGGCGTGAGCCACCGTGCCCGGCCATCTTACTATTATTTGTTATTGTCAATAATGATGTGATGATGTGGGTTATTGACAGTAATAAGATATGTAGATTTAAATATATGTTAATATAAATTTAACTGTTCCATTAGAATTCTTGAACAAGATATTCTTTCTTTGTATATGTTTAATTATGCATTTATTTGCAGTTTTTTCTCAAATGGTACATTAATTTCAGTCATTTTTAAAAAACTGTTTCTGCCTGTTCTGTAAAAATGAAACTCTATGACCATAATCTTGGTAATTTTCACATAATCCAGGGAGTTTATCTAGCATAATTTATTATATCCCATTTTTATCTTAGGAAAATGCATAGGGAGTAATTATTCACTGTAAGTAAACTATGTCTATGAATAGTTCCTCTGAGGCAGAGGAACTAATCGATGGAGGTGGTCATTTGAAAATTCAGTATTTAAAGATTCAGCTAACCAATTAAGTAAACCTCACTGCTTTGGTTTACCTGATAGAGACATAGGTACTTTTTTACTTTTGAGATCAGTCTTAATAATGTTACATATTTTACCCCTTTGAGACTCTATATAATTTCTTCACCTTGCTATTTCTCCAAGAAATAAAAATAAAGAAGGATCTTATATATTAATATATCTTAAATTTCTTATTAGTATGACTCCATACTAAGCCCCCAGCTTATAATTTTTTTAATTTATGAAAATATAGAAACTGTACCACCAAAATATACAATTTTAACACGTTTACACATGCTTTTACTTCCAGGTGAGAAATGAAACAGTATTGCTGAGAAAATTATTAGAAATATGAACTACATCTCAGCTGCGATCACCTTAAAATCAATATCCTTTTATTTGAACAAGCAGCAGCAAAAATCATTAAGATAGGACGCTAGCAATTCAGGTTAAATTACAGCTCAATCATGAATTTGTTAGATCATTTGGGCAAATTGTTTCAACAATTTCCATTTCTGCCTCTTTTAAGTATAATAAGCATAATCATCCTTGCTGGATGCTATGATTTGGAAAAACATGTTTTTGGAAAAACCTTCAAGATTCTTAGGCATCTAATATAAGAGAGGAAAGATATTATTTATAAAAATAATATCTGTCAAGAGGTAAGTTTCTTTTTATCACATATATCCTTATGTGTCCCTACATGGGTAGTATGTATATTCACATACAACTTCAGAATAATATAGCATTTCATGAAATAACATCCAGAACAGGCTTTTAAAAATAATAAAGATCCAGAAGGGGTTGGTGGGGACAAAAAAAAAGAAAAAGAAAAAGAAAAGAGCCTGAGGAATAAAGCAGGTGAATTGATTTAAATGCCTGAATCCTGAGGACTCTTTTATTCATCCCACATGCATCCAAAACATGTCAATGCCGTAGGTCTTTTGTTAATCTTTTTCTGAATTTCCCAAGTGAAAAACATACCAAAGACGCAAAATTCAATTTAAAACGAGCTGCAGAGAGAGCATGGACGTGACTGGCTATAAAACCCCAGCCTGCCCGGCCGCCCCACGTAGCACCCGGTTGTCCCAGCGACAGTGTTTCCATGGCTGTCACCTACCACTCCTCTGCTCCTGCAGCCTGGTAGACAAACACCCTCCGCTGACTCTGAGTAATAGAGTGCTCGCAGAGCCACATAATTATCTTTTGTAGCTCCAATTTCCAAGGATTTGACCACTAACTAAAACAGCCATTTACCTGTTTCTGTAAATCTTTTTTTACAACTTTATTATTTCTAATGGTTTGTCATATTATTACAGCTGCCGCCCCTTTCTGCACAATGCACATCTTATTCCCATTAGCTTTTATCTAAGTCTCCCTTAAATCTCAGCTAACAAGATCTCCTATACATAACTAGCCCGTTCTTCTCTTTGTATGTTTTTTAAGACATACAAACCCCTAGGAAGACACACAGTTAGCTAAAAGCACATCATCAGGTGATCATACCACAGGCAGCAACTGCTAAGAAACACCAGAGGTTAAAAGAAAATCCTGCTTTTCAGACCCAGTAAGGTAAGAACTATCTTATGGTAGCAAAGAATTAGCAGATATTAAGCCTCTGGTCATTGCTAGAGGATGTATTCCAAATCAGTGACCTTGGGGAACTCATCAAATTTGCCAGAATATCTTGGTCTTTCCATTCTGCCTGGTGTATCCCTAAGAAAAGAAGTTAACTAGAGTTTAGGTTTGGAACTAAAAGAAATTCATATATTTATGATGCTTTCCCTGTGTCTAATAGCTTTAAGAAGTAAGTTTCCTTTAGTTTCAAACATTATTATTGTGAGTGTTCAACAAGGTTAAATATGTCTTTTTTTAAAAAAAAAAATCACGCCTTTTAAAACGTGCAACATGAAGTTTGTTGATTAGCAGAATACTTTTAAAATTAAAATATTTCTTCTTTTTCTGTTTTCAGTATTAAAAAAGCTAATGATGTTTAATTTGTGCCTTCAGCTATTCCTGTTGCATTAATTTAAACTGCATTAATAAGTCATTTCTACTTTCCAGGTATTATAAACTGCCATGCCCCTAACAAGCAGTTTTATATCACAGAAAATGAAATTTCCAATTTGCAATAAGTAGCTTCTTTTCTCACGCCCAGAGTCAAACACTGTTTAAAGATGTGTAAGCAAGACTTCTCTAGTTATGCTGGATTATGCATTGACATAAATAATGTTAGAGGGTGAGTAATGAATTTTCCTGATTTATGCAATATTCTCTTAGTATTTCTGGAGGATAAAATTAGTTATATGAGGAAGGTAATGAGACAGTTTACTTGAAGTTTCCATTATTAATCAAAATATTGATTGTGAGATATCAATTGAAATATCAATCATGACAACACTATCCCTGCAATCATTTCTAAAAGACAAACAATATCCCTGACTTTAACCCACCTGGATGTCCTGAGTTGCCTACCATATCTCCGTTTAGACTACACTGATGATATGCATCTTCCCACTGGGGGTCTGAATCACTGAACTCAGAATATCATTCCAGAAAATGCATCGACAAGGGACTCTGATTCACACAGTTGGCAATATTTTAGCTTATGGGGGCCTTTTTACCCTTCCAAACCTAAATATTCTCCCACATATTCAAATTCTCCTTTTTTTCAGTGAAGACAGATGGAATTCCAGCATTCACATGCCTTAAATTACTTGGCTCCAAAATCTGATAGGATTTAGGAGGCAAGTGAGTAACCTCATAATTCACCACATCCAGATATTTCACAGGGGTCTGCTAGTATGGTTAATTCATCCTTTTTTCAAGCTTCCTGAAGAGGCTGGGGTTGGAACTCAGACTTACTGATGTGCTTATGGAACTCTGCTGGATACATTAGGAATTCATTCATCTATTTATTGAGTGCCTATTATGTACCAGGCACTATATTAAGCTCTAGGGGTATAGTAGTAAACTAAATATTCATTTAATTCTTACAGTGACCCTGTAATGTAGATATTATTAATTCACATATTATAAATAAAATGGTGCCATCCAAATCTTTAAACCCACATAAAAATGTTAAAAATTTAGTCCTTTTACTGTGCGTTTAAAAAAGCGAAGTCTAGTAAGTATAACTTTTTCTATTTGGAAGAAAAGAAAACTGGGTTTTTTTCCTTATCAAAAATCTGATAGTTTTCCTTTATTCTTAAATATTAATGGTATGTGGGTCTGGATATTGACAAACACATGCACACACATACACAAATCAGAACGACGGCAACAAAAAGACAACTCAAGTGAAAAATGAGCAAAGAATTTAGATGGACATTTCTCCAAAGAAGATATACAAATGGCCAATACATCATTAGTTAAAAGGGAAATAAAAGTCAAAATCGCAAAGAGCTGCTACTTGACACATACTAGGATAATTGTAATAAAAAAGACAGATAATGACATGTGTTGGTGAGGATGCAGAGAACTTGGAACCCTCAGACATTGCTAGTATGAAAGTAAAAGGCACAGCCTCTGTGAGTGTAGCAATTCCTCAAAAAGGTAAACATTGAACTACCCTGTGACCCAGCAATTCCACTTGTAGGTATGCACCCAAAAGAATCGAACACAGATATTGAGATAAATACTTGTACATGAATATTCATAGCAGCACTATTCAAAATAGCCAAGAGGTATACATAACTCAACCATCAATGGATGAATGGATAAACAAATGTGGTATATCCATACCATGAAATATTATTTAGCCATGAACAGGAAATAAGTACCGATACTTGTCGCAGCATGGATGAACCTTAAAAACATTATGCTTTGTGGAAGAAGCCAGCCACCAACGGCCACATATTGTGTGATTGTACCTATATGAAATGTCCAGAATAGGCAGGTCTACAGGGACAGAAAGCAGATTAGTGGTTGCAAGGGGCTGGAGAGGGTGAAGAATGACTGCTGAGGGGCATGGGATTTCTTTTTGCAGTAATAAAAATGTTTTAGCACCTTGTACTATGCACAAATACCTTGCCTCTGTGTCCTAGAATTCTGTGAGTCATTTCCAACTTTCAGTTTCTGACTTGGACCAGTTCAAGTGAGAGTTTAGAAATCGTATGGACAAGTCTTGTCCTTTATTGATCCAGCTCAACCTAAAATAATCCTATGATTTGTGTTTTATTAAGAAATTTAAAACTGAAATGGCTCTCCCAAAGAGATACATGTGGTTTGAGACAAACAATCAAAATAAATCATTTGTAGTTCTGAACCCAAGGTGACATGCTCTATTCTTTCCTTCTCATATATTCAAAACAAAAAGAAAGAAGAGTAATGCTTTAATTATTGTACTCTATTTTCTCGTAAACCTGTGTTCCTCTTTGAAGCTCAATGGCTACATACTAAGAAAAATGTTAAATACAGAAAAAACCCAGACATGGTGGTTAGCAGCGTAACTCCTGGTCCCTTCTCTCTCGAATGTTCCAAAGCCACTCGGAGACACTAAATAGAGTAGTGATGCAAATTACTATTTTCCTCAGGACAAAACGCCTTCATGTGTTGGGGTTTTGCTTTTTGTTTTGCCAGGTTTCAAAAATTTCTCTTATCTTTTTTTAGAATATTAGAGGGGTACGAACACTTTGGTTACGTATATTGCCTTTGCGCCGCCCGAGTCGGAGCTACAAGCGTGTCCATCCCCCCGACAGTGTGCACTGCACCCATTAGGTGTGAATTTACTCATCCCGTCCTCCCTCTTCCACCTGCCCGACACCCAGTGAATGTTACTTCGTATGTGCACATACGTGTTGATCTCAAAAACTTCTTGATGTTCTGGGACCTTAACCCTGGAGAAAAACTGCAGAACTGTTTGTACCTCTGGGGATGATATCCATCATGAAATTCATGATCTAATTGATCATGATACTATGTCCCAGATTTGTCCTTAGAGTCCTTTTCACCATAATACCACATGCAGCCATTAATTTTCAGTTAGCTTTGCCTCAAGAGAAGTCCATTCAGTTCTGTTTGTTCAAATGGGGGAGGAGGGAGCCGATGGGAGGTGGAGGGAGGGAGGAGGGACTCGGTATGGAGCAGGGCTAGGTGCAGAAAAGGAAGGAGTCCTAGAGTCGTAAAGAGGTTGAGCCAGGCAGCCTTTGGGAGGCTGTGGTGGGAGGATCGCTTGAGTCCGGGAGTTTGAAACCAACCTACATAGCGAGATCTTGTCTCTAAAAAATTTTTTTAAAACTAAGCAAAAAAAATCAACAAAGAGTTTACCACATCTAATGGCCTTCCCCTTTTAGCAGATACATACAACAATACCATATGTGGCTTGCTCAAGAATGTAAGTGTTTTCATAAGAAAAAACATAATAGATGTAATAGAAGTCAGGAGATCAAATGCTATTACTGTTTTACCTCAATCAACCACTCTAGTTTGCTTGGCACTTCCCTTGGGATTTTTTAATTTATTTACTATACCATATGTTTAAATATATATGTGTGTTTATGTGTGTGTGTTCCCTTGTTAACAAAAGAAATTTATTCTTATTTTGAAAATTCAACTATTAACAAAATATATAATGGAGAAAATAAGTGAAGATCCCCTGTAATACCTCTTCTAGACAAACACCCACTTAGTGATTTGGTATCCCTTCCTTCCTGTTTTTTTTTAATGCATATTTAGTTTAGTCTTTTTAACAACTATATAATATTCTACCATCTGAATGCACCATATTTTATTTAATCAGTCCCCTACTGATGGACTTTTGATTTGGGGTCAATACTATTCCAGTATAAATAGTGCTACAGTCCTGTTATATACGTTTTTGTGCACTAATACAAGTATTTCTGTAGAAGAAAATTCCTCGAA
>RJWJ010044526.1:0-12154 GCA_004363605.1 Indri indri | reverse complement strand
GATTGGAGTCTACATTTGTTTCCTCTAACCTACCCTGGCAATTGCCATCCTTTTTGGATGGCACATCATTCCCTTTGAGTGCTCATCTCCATCAAATTAAGACTCAGGTGTTCGGTGTTTATTCACAGCCACTTGACTCACTGAGCAGGGTCCAAGTACACTCCACCTTGCCTCCACGTGCTGCTGCTGTTCGCCTCCCCAGTCCTTCTCAGATGGCAAAAGGGAAAACTAATTTAACAAGCAATTCCCTCAAAAGGAATGAATTAGCTCTATTTGTACGGATGTCTTTCTAAACTCCTTAGCAAGTTCTAAGGCAAGCAGTCAAGGTGATAGGTCTATAGAAGAGAAGTTCAGAGCATCCTAAGTTCTTTTCTTACCTCTCCAGTCACTGGCAGATGGAGTTTCTCATGCCTTTGTCTGAAAAGCCACTTTTTCCTTCATTAGAACACTTACTGTATTTATTACAGTGATTTATTTACATTTCAGACCACCTTACTAAAAAGTCATGACCTCTGCTATATTTAATTTTACCCCTCTAGCATTTAACACTGTCAACATAATTTCAACAAATTATATTGCATTTTAATGACCTAATTGTTTTTTATTAGCAATTCATGAACTGAGCAACATCTAGTCTACAAAATAGACAAAAGCTACACTGGACATGCAGTTTTTGGAAGGCAGCTTGAGCAAGAACAAGAAAATAGCAGAGTGCAAAAATAAGATTCATTAACGTAAAGTTAAGCAGGTTACTTTAATGGATTAAAGCTGAGGGAGTTTCTTTACCATGCTGGCTCAGTTCAGCTGGGCCTCCTTTGATTGATTGATGTGAATCTCCTGGTTTTTTCTTCCTTCACTTTCTTTTTCTTTTTTAAAATTTCAAAATATTATCAGGGTACAAATGTTTTTGGTTGCATGTATCGATTTTGTTATGCTTGAATCAGGGTTATAATTGTGCCCATCACCTAGATAGTGTGCACTGTACTTGTTAGATAGGTTTTTGCCACCATCCCCTCCTCCCCACTCTCCCCTGCTTGATTTCCACTGAGCTTTACTTCCCTTTGCACACATGTATACTCATTTGTTAGTTCCAGTTTAATAGAGATACATGTGGTGTTTGTTTTTCCATTCCTTAGATACTTAGGATAATGGTCTCCAGTTTCCTACAAAGTGTTGCAAAAGGCCTTAATTAATCCTTCTTCATAACTGAGTAGTATTCCACAGTATACACATACCACATTTTGTTAATTTACTCATGAATTGATGGGCACTAGGGCTGATTCCACGTCTTTGCAACTGCAAATTGTGCTGCAATAAACATTCGAGTGCAGATTATTTTTATAAGATGACAAATTGCTAGATCAAATGGTAGGTCTACTTTTGGTAGATCGTCTATTTGCTCTGTTGATTATTTCCTTATCTGTGCAAAACCTTTTTAATTTAATCAAGTCCCATTTATTTGCTTTTTGTTGTTGCTATGGTTGCCATTGGGGTCTTCTCCATAAATTATTTGCATAGGCCAATATCTAAAAGACATTTTCAACATTTTCTTGTAGCATTCTAATGGTTTCATGCATTATATTTAAGTTTTTTATACACCCTGAATCAATTTTTGTGAATGGTGAGAGCTATGGATCCTGTTTTAATCTTCTGCATGTGGTTATCCAATTTTCCCAGCACCATTTATTGAATAGGGCTTCTTTTCCCTAGTGTACCTTGTTGTCTGCTTTGTCAAAGATCAGTTGGATGTATATGGATGGTTTTATGTCTAGGTTCTCTGTTCTGTTCCACTGGCCTATGTCTCTATTTTTGTGCCAATACCATGCTGTTTTGGTTACTATAGCCTTGTAGTATAGTTGGAAGTTTGGTAATGTGAGGTCTCCAGATTTGTTCCTTTTGCTTAAGGTTTCTTCGGCTATTTGGGGTCTTTTCTGATTCCAAATGAGGCATAAAATTATCCTACCTCTCACTGACCTACTCACCAGCACATACCATTAAAATCAAAGTACATGTGAATACTTCTAGTTGTGGGACTTTCATACTGAAGTCTTATTAAGGTTGAAATACCTAGAAAAAAATCTTAAATATTATCTAAATAACTTGCATTCATTTATTTATTCATACATGGATGCATTCATTAAACATAGATTAATTTTCATATCCTCAAATTGATTCATCCGACAACTGTGTTAAGCCTTTTAAAAAATGTAAAAAAAACACAATATAGTCCATGAGTTCAATGTTACTATACCTTGGTGTCAGAAAAATGCACCTGTGTACCAGGCTCTGGAATAAGAAAGAATATGGCAAGTAATTGAATAGATGAATGAGCAGAGTATGACAGAATTGTGGGAAAAGGAGAGACTGTCTCCAAATAGTAAGACAAAGTGAAATGTCAAGTAAGAGGAGTGTCTTGGGCTATGGCCTTAAGTAGGACTTCGAATGAAGGAGTTTACCAAAATTAGGGGTATTCAGAGTTTAGAGAATAGGAGGTATTTGGTTAATTGTAAATCGATAATGTGTAATTGATACATGAGAACATAGAAACACAGTCCAAAAATTGAGTTATGAATAGATTAAAGATAGTTTTAAATTATAGTATACTGATTTTGGATTTCTTCCTTTTCTTTTCTTTTCTTTTTTTTTTTTTTTTTTTTTTTTTTTTTTTTTTTTTTTGTCCTTTTCTTCAAGCAAAGCATGGTACCCACTTTGAATTAGAATAGTGAATAACACAGATGTCTGGCTAGAGAAAAATTAAGGTCTGGCTCAAGTTATCTTTCTTCCATTAAGTCTCATTGGCTTTCTCAAATTGTAGTGATTTGGAGCTGAGCTAAATTTCTATAATATTTATTATCACTTGAGTCATTAATTTGACACTTAGCATTCTACAATTTTCTAAATTGTAACCTGCTCGAGAGAGGAGCTCCTGTTCCATTTTGTTCTTTATATTTCTCATTGTTCTGGGCTCAGGTCCTGATATATTGTAAATGATCAATAAAAAATTGTTAAGACTTTTTCATTCAATATACTTCATAGTAAAATCTGATATAGTTACTACTGATTGAAATTTTTTCTATCCAGTCACTCAAAATTGACTTTCACCATGTAAGGAAAAAACTATTAGGCTAAGGATATTTAAAAACATGGACAAAAACATTTAAACTATAGGAAAAAAAATTACTTTATAGTGGTAAGTTTCAGGTAAATATTACACAAATTTTCCATCTGCATTTTATTAATCAGGGCTTTCAATCATTTTTTACTTCTATATGTTTATAGTATAATTATAATTAACATATGCAGTGATGACTTTGAGGCTATGCAAGATCCTAAAACATAATATCTAAGAAATGTTTAATTTTATTTAACATATTTTTGATGCAATCTATTTATTATAATTTTATCTTATTATAAATATCAGTTAATTATCAATTTGAATTTTTGAATATTTTAAATATATTGTGTTCAAATTCTGGATAAGTAAGAACCTGCTACCTCAATGCACAAAATGGAACTGTATCAGACTGAATAGGTAATCAAGCTATTTACTATTGTGTTTGGACAATTTTATATTCTGCTGCAAATACCAGTACACAGCCTTGCTATTTACATTGTTTTCTAGCTTAAAAATTAAAATAATACTACATTTTCGTCATGGTCAGTTGTGAAAATCTGCTTTAGCATCCCTTGAGAGATAAGAACTTAGAATTGGAGAGTACTTTAGATATACAGAGTATAGCCTTTCATCTGGGGAAGATATCCCATAATCAATAATTATTGATCTATTCTTTGAGCACTGAGTATCAGAGAGTTTACCACTTTACAAAATAGCTTATTATGACCTCCAATAGCAGATAAACACTCAGATTTTGGATGAAGGATAACCTCATTATGACTCTAACTTTTTTTTACCAACTTACTAACAGTGTGATAATGGACAAATATTTTTATCTCTCAGAGCTTTTATTTCCACATCTTCAAAACAGAAACCTAATATATGTGTTTTTTTGTGAGACTCAAAACAGACGATGTAAACTCAGTGTCTGGGAACACCATTAATGACAGACAATTTGACATTAGAAGCTTTACTCGTTTTTCAAGTACCTTCAAGAGAAGAAAGAAATGGAGCTTGGGTTGGTCTTGGTCATTCTAGCCCCATAAAGTGTGAACATGAGTTAAGCTAGGGACAGGTCCATGTGGGAGACGCACAGTTTCTCCCAAAAGCATGGAAGACAGGATATGTAATTCTTTGGGAATGTTGTTGCGTCTGGTGTATGCTATGTGTGGGAGGGGTGGCAGAAGACAAAACTGAAAAGACAGTTTGGAATTAAACTGTGATGGTCTTTTTTTCCTCCACAATTCTGACAGGTTTAGACTTACCCAGCAGGTGACATGAATACAGGTATGGTTTTTTAAGCAGAAATGTAATATTAACAGGTGTGTGATTTACAAAGCTTGGAAAGCTCTCTCTAGAGGGAGTCTGGAAAGTGGATTACAATGAGGAGAAGCTAGGGGCTAATAAAATGGCTAACTGGTTCCTTTAGTCATCCAGCAGAGAGATGACAATCTGGACTAGGCAAACTAGGTCTGTGGCTGAGGAAATGAGAAAGGGGAATGTGACCAACATCACATTACTGAAAAAAAATCGACAAGTGTTGGTACTCCACAGGTACATGGGAATAAGAAAGGGACATGAATCAAAGACAGCTGAGGTATTTTGCTTGGATTACACTACACTACTCAGGTAATAGTATCATCTCTATGGTATCTCAAAATACAGAATGGAGAAAGAATAAGCAGGATGAAGTAAAGAGGGAGATGTGAATAATGATTTAAATTTTGATTGAGTTTCTTTTGGAATATCTAGTGAGATATGTACAGAAAGCAGTTTCAGACCATAGATTATGAGCTGAGGGGAGAGGCTGAGACTTAGAGATATAGATTATGGATGAGGAAATCTTCAGCTTATTAGTGGTAAATGAAAACACAGCAAGAGATGAAATTCTCTATGGAGTGCTTGCTAGAAAGAGGAGATATCAAAGGATGCCTTTATGGATGGACAGATGGACAATAATTGACAAAGATAATATTTATTAAGTTCTCTGTTCAAGATACTTTGCTAAGAATTTTTTGTGTATTTTCTTATTGAATCTATGAAATAATCTCTTAGGGTCTAGATTCCTATTAATAAAAGGATAAAGAAGGAACATACAGAGACTTAGGAAAGCCATGATGAGAAAAGAATCCAAGCAAAGAAAGCCTTAAAGAAGCAACTCTTGGTCAATGCTATCAAATGCTTCAGATTGGTCATGTAAGAACAGAAGTAACAATATGCCATTCCATTTGAAAACTAAGAGTTTATTAGTGAACACAGAGCAATCTTGGCAGAAAAGTGAGAGTGGAAATCAGATAGTAAGAGTTGGTGGAATGAGAAGGAGTGGAGGAGTTTGGCACAGACATATACACTTTTCATTTCAAAGTTTGATAAGGACAGAAAAGAATGTGATAAGATCACATAATGTCCTTGTTGAGGATATGACTTCAAATGGTTATAGAATCAATGAGGAATCATTTTTAGGATATGGTGGGCACAATAGTCATATGAAGCAATTGTTACTGTAAGTATGCATATATATCTATTTAATTTTTTTGTCAATACATCATAGATGTATATATTTTGGGGGAACATGTGATTAATTTTATACATTCATACAATTTGTAAAGATCAAATCAGTGTAATTGGGGTACCCATCACTTTAAATATTTGTCTTTTCTTTATGCTAGAAACATTTGAATTATTCTCTTCTAGCTATTGTGAAATATACAATAGATTATTATAAACTATAGTCCATACTGGTCTGTCAAACACTAGGTCTTATTTCTTCCAGCCAACTCTACTAATTATACATATAGCTTAAAACTAGCTATATATATAGCTACATGTAGCTTAAAACAAATAGCTTGTCCTACAGGTAGAGAACAGGTAATACCAATATTTTTTCTTAATTTTTACAATGATCATTTAACAATCATGCATCTTTTAAAAAAAAATACAATTTTTTCTCATTCCTGTAAGTTTTTTTTTACTGTATTTTATCACAAGTCTGTGATAGATCTTGACTTTTGTATGTTAGTTTTATTGCTTGCTTTTGCTTTCAGCTAAAAACTCTCTCTTTACAACCTATTGTAAACTTTCCCTCACTTGGATTCAATCATTCTTGTCCTATTATCTTTTGTGACTGTAAATAATTTGCTTTGTTTATTTTGTTACCTTGATGATATTTATAGATCATGTCATAAAGAGCTTACCTCAGAGACCTCTCTTTTGTAGACTGTATAAATTTCATCCCTTATGTCTGAACTCGTATGTCTTATCCTCTAATCCTGGGATATAGTTTGTTGACCTTCTGATTTTTTTTCTCTACTCACCTCTGCAGCTTTTCAGCATTACATAGAAAAATTAGAGTGGAAAGCTAGTGGTTTGAAATGATTCCTAGCCAAGAGCTTAGATATAGCTTCGTTAACATTCTAACCAAAATATTTATGAAGATGGAAAAATAGAAAACCAATTTTACTGAGAACAAAGCCAAGAAAAAATAAGGTTCATAAAAAAAAAAAAACTGACATTTTGGTTTTTAGCTTGGTGAAATCTACCAAGTCTGCTGTTCCAGATACCAACAGGGAGGTATGTGAAATTCATGCATTTTCTACATCCTCCCCTGATTTACTGATGAAGGCCGGCACCCAACAAAACTGGGAATGGATTATTCCTCTATTCAGTTGCTGAATTTTGAGATGATCAGGAGCCCACTATATCATCACCTTTTTTTTAACCTATTCATAATTGTAATTCACAGAAAATGACAGTGTACCAGACACATGAGAGGAGTGTAGATAGCTACATACTGCACTCCTGAAGGTTAGTCTTAACAAAACCAGAGAAACAAATAACCTAAGGAGAAGGACATGTTAGATACTGTAGATTATCTAAGTATTCCTGTTCAGGGAACTAACAGTGGGGACCAAGCAGCATCGGGAAACTGAGGTTTCCCCCAGATAGATTCGCGCATTTTCGAATGCTGTGGCACAAGAAAAAGAAATGTTATCATAATGATAGAGGAAAAACAGACTTCTGAAAAATCTTAAAATTCTGTACTTTTTGATCCAAAAGAATATTTACATATGCTTAATAGTATATCAGAATATGGCCTCTATAGAAAAGTAGAAAGTTATTTTCAAAAGAGAAGAAAAATGCTATAGAAAAGTAGAAAGCTATGTAAAAAGCAGGATGGCCAATGAAAATATGGTAGTGGGAGATACAATGTAACAGGCGAGTAATGCATGTTATTTAGTATTTAGTATCAGGTACCGGGACTGGCACACAGCAGGTTCTCCATCAATATCAGCTGCTATATGTAATCACAACAGACTGATAAAAAATATTAGGGAGTACCATTGGAAAATGCAAAGAAACTTCTGTTGCAATAATGGAGTTTAAATCCAAATTAAGAATGGTAAAATCAGATTTGACAATGTTGAAAATTAAATCAGTGATGTGGAGGAAAAGCTTAAGAACTTTTCCCAGGATGCAGAGGAAAAAGGCAAGTTGATGACAGTGATGAAAGAAATGATAGCTCTGGAGGGCACTGGACTTTCACCCAAATCATTGATAATCATTGTTCTTCTCCCTATTTCTCTCAGAGAAGTGAAGACTGAGTATAGCCGGCATAGTGCTGGATTTGATACAAAGCACCAGCTGAAATCACAAAGTCAGAAGTTTGTTGCTGTAGGAGCAGGTATAAGACAAGCAGGAAGTAGATTTTTTTTCCCTCTACTTAACTGCTGTGTCTGTTCCTTAGGGAATAAATGTAAGGAACATCATGTTGAAAAGAAATCAAAACGGAAACCAAAAGGGACTAGTCTGAGAAGGAAATCCAAAGACATCAATAATGTGGAAACAAATGAATCCCAGCAAAACTAAGAGAACCCAAATCAGACACAAGGGAGATCAAGCCAAGAGAAATTAACTGAATTGTTGAATGCCATGTTTAATTAGGTGCCTCCAAGTGTTACATTGGAGATAGCCCTTCCAGGAGCCAACCTTGGCTCAAGAGGATGTGATTTCCAGAAAATAAGTTATTTATCTCAGTCCAGATAATTAATTTTTGTGTCAAAGTTTGATCACACACATAAAGTCTTATTTTCTTACTGAGCATAGTTCATTAAGGTGCCTAAGAAAGAGTATGTTGATCTAAATAAAGATGGCAGCCAGCAAGGGATCTAAAAAAAAAAAAAAAAAAATTGAGAGTCAGTGGAAAAAGTGTTGCCAGAGATCAGCCCATGTACCTTAAGTGTCAGGTCAGGAACTTCTATCACTTATTTGAGCAATCTCCCCTGTATAAGGGGAAAGCTCTAGGAGCCATCAGAGCTGCTGTTACCCTAACACTTAAATCATGTTAATTCAGTCCCCATCAAGCATCATTCTGCTTTAAAGTTGCCCTTCTAAGAAGATAATATGAGTACTCAACTCAGGAACAAAAGACTTTGGTGGCAACCCCCAGACCTACTTCCCTATCTTGCAACCTGCCCCTCCACATCCCAGATTTGTATTCCTCCAGCTTCCCTTGAGGCTTCAGAGATTGGAGATCAGGGTAAGCTAATTCAGTGTTCTACCATCATGATTATTTCAAAGAAGTGATTTATATTGATATAAAATCTTTTCTTATCTTCTACTTATGTTCTGCCTTCTGAAGTGAGATGGAAACTCAGCATCTCCTCTTTGATGAGAAAGTTCTTTGCATCCTTTAGTGGAGCTACTACATCTTCTTTTGCTCTCCTTTTCAGGCACAATAACACTAGCTCATGTCACACTTTGTGACATGGATTAAGACTTTTCAGTATGCTAATTGTTCTCATATAAAAGCCTTCTAAACTCTTCCTGTTATATCATAAAAAGTCATATATCTGTCTGTCCACCCAGATAACCAATTTAAGCATGATCCACCTAGGAGTCAGACAGGAGAAATTCATGAAAGTCACCTGCAATCATAGTACCCAACAAACATCCTGCACTGTTCTATATGGCCCCAAATCCCAACTGAAGTAATTACTGGGTTTAATTGCTGCTTTACGTATGCATGGGCACAGCCTACCTTTATTTCCAAACGTGGATTAGTGCTTGGATGTAGAAATGCCTTCACCAACTTCCTGGGCTGCAGAAGCCATGAAATATTCAGTAGCTGTACATTACTCCTTGTTTTCCGATGCACTTAGTGCATCCCATAAACACCCCCAAATAGACCTGAAATGTAAAGCATAGTGGATTTTGGTGGTTAATCTTAGTCTCCAATGGGAGATGACATTGGCAACTCTAAAAAATAATGTGGGCTAAATGTAGACAAATTAAAAAGTAAGACGAAGTCCTTATTGAGATTGGTAGGTATTGATTCATCGTGAGTCTAAGTACACACGTTAAGCCTCTTAAAGCATCAAAAATGCTGCTGATGTATTATTGGGTTTGCAGAAGAGTATACAAGAGGGAAAGAATTACTATTCCTCAAGAATTACAGCCTTCAGTTCTCTTCAGGCTCTGAAAGGAATAACTTTGGCTAAGTACTGAGGCAGAATTATCGTTAGGCATCTGTTAGAAACTTCAAGTACAGAATAGGAGTGTACCAACTTGAAGCCCAGCTGGGCTTTTACAGACAACAGCAGTGGAAAGCTTGGACTTTCAAACAAGAAAAGGACCAGTTGAATGTAACTGGTCTAAGTTATTCTTAGCCATGAACAAGTTTAACAGAAAGTGTCTTATGAATCACTTTGAAGATTCTACAACTAATAAAAAAAAATAATGTCTTAGAGCTGCAGGAGCGTTGAGATATTGTCTGAGAAAAATTTCCTACATAATTAGGGACCCCCACAGCTGGGCCTGCTGTGTCTGCTTGAATCCCTTCAGTGACAGCCAGCCTAGTCTTCAGCATGAATCCAAAGTGCTAGCTATGGCTCAATTAAGGGTTTAGCACCAGAAGACATGGTTTAATTTTTAGCTCTGCCATTTACTAAGAGGATGATACACTATGTTCTAGAACTTCCATGATATAATTTAAAAATCTATCGAATAGGAATAACTCCCACCATAGACTATAAAAATATAGCTGGGTTTTGTTTATTCTAAAATGTAGAACAAATATACAGTATATGATTCTGTTATTAATTTTCTGAAAAGATTATAACGTACAGAAATAAATTTGGCTCCTTTGTGATTCCTTTCCATTTGATTTAGTAATACTGTGGGCAGCAACAGAGAACAAATATAATCCCTTTTCTCATAAAGAAACGTTCAAATCATTGGAGGTAGTTCTTTTCTGCCAACTGAGTTTTGTCTTTTGGAAGTCAAGTGCCCTTAGTTACTACCAGAGTTCCTCTCATGAGATACACTCACTGTTACACTGCTTACCTTCCTCTGTGTATATCCTCTCCACTTTGACAGTGATGCTCTTATGGGGTGGGCTGGAAGGGAGCGTAACACTTCTGCTCTCACTGAGCACTCCTGGATACAGTGAGATGACTCTTCTTGGAGACAGAATACTGTGTTTTTACTGAGACATCTAAAGCCTATTCAATATGCATTCATGAAAATATATTATTTTTCATGTATTTTTGTGCATTTGGATGTTCATTTAAATTTTCCTTTAATTGTTTATTTTGTGACTGTGCCTTATTTTGCTAAATGGATGGTCAATCTTTAGCGGCAGAGATTACTCTTCTGAGCCCTTAATGGCACTCGGCATGTGCTGGGCTGAGTTAGGTGCTCAAAGAGATTATGTGTTCAATTGAGTCAAATTAAAATGTACTTGAAACTTCAGCAGACAGCAGGCTAGCTTCTGTACCAGCAGCATCCTAGAGTCATTATTTGGATATTATTTTCACACAAGGTAAGAAAATTCGAATCACAGAAAAGGAATAAAAGGGAGGGAAAGGTTTGGCAAAGATCTTCCACCTCCAATATAATTAATCTATGTTCAATAAAAGACTGCACTATGAATATTGATAGTGTCCATGGAAGCCACACAATAGCATTCTCCTTGCACCAGATGAAGGCTTAGGACAGGCTGGCCTCTGTTTTAGAAAAAATGGGTACACCTTGATCAGAATTTGTTAATGCCACATGTTAGCAAACGACTATTCCTTTTAAAAGTCAACTTTGCAAAGGGCCCCTTGATGGCATCTGGTCTCCCCAAACCTTTAATTATTTCCAGATCATTAACCACTTGATTGAGAGAACATGGAGCATGAGGGGAAAAAGGAAGCAAAACTTGAAGAGTTTGGAGTCACTACTAATTGAGGAAGGTCAATCAGAAAAATAGTGAGCATGTGGCAATGAAGGTCTCAGTCAGGGATAAGCAAGAGTTTGACTTGCAAAGCTTGTGTATGCTGGGACCACTGTGCAGGGAGCATTCTGCAGGGAGCATTGTGAAGGAGGCGCTGCTTGCATGAGGTGGAGGGGCACTTGCTCTACCGTCACTATGAGGGGATGCTCTTCAGAAGATAAGAGTGCTCTGCATGGATCTCGGACACAGCCTGCTCTTCTGTATCTTAGGCTGCCCTTCCCACAAATGACAATTATTTTACCTTATTCTCTGTGTATACACAGTACATGACTTAGCGCCTTCATTCTCATATTTTCTCTTTCCTTCTTTCTTTCATTTTCCTCTAAGCACTCTTAAGTCCATGTATTTCAAAATCTTTGGTAGCAGAATTCATGACATTTTCATCTAATCAGGGACTCGTTTTTAAGCAGTTGAGGACTTTCTTGTCATGCCCTGTAAATTTGGAGGGGTGTCTGTAGAGTAAGGTGTGAGGAGGTCAGCTATAAGACGTTCAGGGAATAACCCGAGCTGCCCCCTTACATCAGCAATGACAAGGAAAGCACGTAGGAGTTTCGCCTCAGTGGAACATCAGGCTGCAGTTGCAGCTGAGGGAACCTGTGACTTTCTGAGGCGAAAGGTCAGGCTGGATTGTCCGGCTTGTGATTTTGAGATTAATAAACTCCCCAGGGAGCTCTGCTGAAGAGGATTTTGGAGATAGGAAAGTTTTCTTCAAATCAAGAAATCAGGCTGCTTAGAGCAAAGCCATCTCCATTCTAAGCTGTCAC
>RJWJ010044525.1:0-12126 GCA_004363605.1 Indri indri | reverse complement strand
TGTGTGTGTGTGTGTGTGTTTTATACATGCTATAATCTTTCTTTCTTATTCTGTTTCTCCCTTTTATTTTCTTTCTACTCATCTCTCATCATAAGCATTTGGGGGTGTTGTCCAGGCTTTTTCATTCATTCGCGTATAGGATATCTTACTAATGAGAACAAGTTCCTGGGTCTGATCCCAGATAGACCCATAGGTAAGTCCAGAGAGAATTATTTCCTGGCCATGGCCCATCACCTTGACCCCATTTGGTGAAAGGGTGCAGATGGGTAGATAGGAGGTCATCACAGCTGGTGACGGAACCCCTCAGAATTCTCATTGACTTGATGATTGGTCAGAAATAGCATCTTTCTGGAGGAAAGTTAATGTTTTCCACCTTTCTCTATCCAGAGGTTGTTGGGTGACTCCCAACAATCCTCTTCTGTTTCTTTTCATTTCAGATTAAACTAATTCACGGTATTCAGTTGTGAAACAGAATCTAGGTAATAGCTCTCAGAAGTTTTTTGTTGTTAGGCCAAGGGGGCTGAAAAGACTTTTTCTTTGTAATCGATGGTGAATTGACACATCACCACTTACCCCGACATGAATTCAGTTCAGTGCAAACTACTAAGGGGCTGAGGCACATTTCTCGCCACCAGTAGGTGAAGGACATTAAATTTATATCAGTCAGTCTTCAAGAAACTTTAATATCTCATTAACTCAACAATACTAATTTAGAATTTAATATACTTTAATATCTCATTAACTTAACCCCACTCATTTAGAATTTAAATAACTGAGATATGGATAGCCCAAACTTGAACCTTTCATAACATGATTTGTGAAGAATGGTTTGCAAAATAAATTAATGGTATAAATGTAATTTCAGAGAAAATGTTTAATCTACTGGAAGACAAACTATTTTTAACCTGTCTCAAGTAATTATAAATTAATATTACAGTCTGCTCTTTAAATTAGTTTTTCCTGAGTTTCTCTACAAGGTATCATTTTGCCTAAATAAGAGAAAAGGACAGCTTAGGAAACTGGTATTTCTAATTGTTTTGTCCAATGGCATGGTTTAATATTTTCATATATGGCATATTTCAAAGAAAACTTTCGAAACTTTTTCAAATCCCTTTACTTAAAAAGAGAACATTGTAGACAAGGCTAAAATAATCTTGCCCATCACGTTGACCACATTATACTGGATTGATCATTTTGCATTCATTTTGATAATTATAAATTTCTTAATTGGGAAAAAGTCAGAAATTTCTGTTTAGTCCATCCAAACCATAACGCTGAAAATCTAATTTTTCAGCATCTTTGCCTCTTTCCTCCAATACTGGTCTTTAATTAGGTAGCTTTCAAAAGTTTCGAAGTCCGTTATTTCTAATCCTGTGGGAAATCATCCGTACTATCTCTAGAGAAAAATATATATAAATAATAGTAATTTCTGAAAAGAGTCTCTAGTCTTTTCAGAGACTTTTTGAAAGATTTGTGGTTTTCCATTCAGGTGACAAAGTCCAATGACGTAGCAGGCATGGTATTAATCAGATGGAATGTGAGGTGATGGGTATAATGTGCTTCCCTAGAATAATGTTTTTCTTACTGTCTATATGTATCCCATAGCATCATGTGGTAGACTTTAAATACACACAATAAAAATTATTTTAAAAAAAGAAAAAAAGAAATGCAGAGATAGAGAACATGTCAAAGGAGGCAGCGAAGATGGTACGGACTTGTCTGTTTATGGATGAGGAATCTGAAGGCTTCAGAAGGCAAGCGCCACATCAGTGACACAAACTTAGAGCCGCAGATTTTCAGAGCCAGAAAATTATAATCAAGGGGCCAAGAATTCAGGTCTCCTGCAGGAACTGTGTTCCTTTGTTTCTGGAGAATGGAAATGAGAGCCATGAAAAATTGCCACCTTTTCAGGGCTGGTGGTGATGGAAGAGGACACTGGGATGGCAGTGGGACATCTGGATCCTAGTCCCCGCCCTGCCATCTGATCACAGAAACCCTTCTGGACTTTGTCTGCGTCATCCGAAAATGAAAGGATTGGATGCAGTGGATGTTCTTTCTCTCTTATTACCACACTAGAAGACTTTGATTTTTAAAAATCTGGTGCTTCATAAAAATATGGAGGGCAAAGCCAGTAGTGTAGTGCCAGAGCTCTTGGTTGGCTGGGACAATTCTGGCAGAGCTCTGTGAGGTGCCTCCCGCACAGGGCGTGCTGCTAAATCATTGCTTTGGGTACCAACGTGGTACAGTGAATGAGCTCTGAGTGGCATGTCCAAAGTCAAGGAGGCATAAGGGCTTTTTAACCTCAGCTCAACCCCATTAAACTCAACTGGAGTGTGACTGTGGCCATAGAGAGCAAATGTATTGGCTCTGAGCCCATCAGGATTCTGAGGCTCTTTCTCAACGAGGAGACAAGCAGGAAATGAGGTAGATTTTATTTTATGCTGTCTGTACTGGGGATCTATATAATCCAGGGTGTGACATGTGATGCGAGAATGCAGAAATGCGCCTCTGGAGCTCTGGGAAGCTGGTTTCACTTCAGTGGGTGATGTCACGAAAAGACAGTGGACTGAGGATCAGAAGCCTTGAGCTCCAGTCCTGAACGGGCATGTCACCTTGGGAAAGTCACTTAGCATCTTGGGACCTGTTTTTTCCTCTCTAAAATGGGGGTTCTCAATGGATAATTTCTAAGTTTTCCCCTAGTTCTAGCAATCTGAGATTCTGGGTAATATTAGAACTTTATGAGACAGGCCATCCAGTTTCTTAGGGGTCAAACTGCATCACAGAGACAAATCAAGCAAATTTTTTTTTTTTTTTTTTTATATTCCAAACCTTAATGGAGATCCCAGAGGATTAGAGTCTTACGGCAGAATTTCTGAGTTTGGCTGCCACTCGAAGCTGGGCTTTTTGCCTGTATACCTGAGGATGACATGTTCAGAGAAAAACAAAATAGCTATGGCACCTCTTAGTCTTAATTATAGCTTATTCCTTTACCCAGGATTTACACAAGGGAGCTTTGAGGTTTTAATTAATATTCAAAATTGACAAACTACAGCCAGATCCACGGGTAGTTGGATATTTTCAGGTCTTATAGAAAGTTAAATTGATTAATATGACCATTTGAACTAGTTTATACTGCACATGTGGAACCCAATCTCCATTTCTCACATGTATTTCTGTGATAATTGAGCCTCGTTAAAATGTAGTGATCACATGTTAGTCACTGAGGTTCAAAATTAAGCAAGTTTCTGACCTTCAGATACTCAAATCATGCTAGTTAATATATTCTTTTCCTGAACGTTTTCAGTTTTATAACCTTATATTTGTATTGTATTTTATACAGTTTTTTTTAATCCACTCTTTCATTGGATCATCACAGTGAACTTCTCTGATAAGCTGGAGGTAAAATGGTGTCTCCATTTTAGGGAAGAAAAACTGAGGTTCAGGTGCTAAGGTCACAGGTCTAAAGGTGACCACACTCCCAAATATTTTTTCACATTTGTCATCACCAGTGAATGGATGGGTTTGTTCCACGATTCAAAGGGCATCTTGCTCAAGGCTGGTACCTATTTGCAAGCTCCTCACTAATAGCTGAGTGTTGTCACATCACAGGGAATTACTCAGAAAAACACAATGTGAATGATTCATCTATTTGCTACTGATGGATACGAATGATTAGAGGATACTTTGAAGAAGAATATTTTGTATATTGTCATAAAATTTTATTAATGTTTTTGATAAGGGTAAGATATATGAAAAGTGCTTAGGTAGATAAAATAAACTTGCAGAGCTCAAAGCGGGCGAACACCCAAGAAAGAGAACAATTTCTAAGGAAAACCAGAAGGAGCTGGAACAGGAATGACCAGAGAGAAATTTACCAACCAATTACATTGCCCATGAGTATGGTTTATTTTCTAAAAGTTTAATTTTCTCAACTTAAACACCCAATTCAATGCTGTCCCCTTCAAAGAAGTCATCTTGAGAGGCTATATACTTATTCCATTCATGCTGCTTATTAATTGAATTATTTTTGGAACTTCTCTTTTATAATTGCCTTCTGAAATAGACACTTTCTTTTAAATATTCTTAATGGTGTTTTAGATAAAGTTAGAATTATTCAGAGCCATGTCTGGTGAAAAGGCGCATGCATAAGCCAGGTAATTTATTTCCCCTCTGTCTCTTCTTTCCTTCCCTCTCTTTCTCTCTTCCTTCTCTCTCTCTCTCTCTTTCTCCCTTCCTTTTTCACTCTCTTTCCCTCTTCCTTCCTTCCTTCCAAAAAAGAAATGATACCAAATTATTTTTTGCGTCTCATAAACTTCCTCTGAAGACTCCAGAAATTATTCTAAGTAATGCAGGGTTGTTGTAGAAAGAACACATTCTCCAAGTTAATTATGTTGGTGCTTAAAGTCTAGTTTGTTAGTTTAAAATACTCTGTCTTATGGTTTTGTAATTATATCCCCTAGGATGATTTCTACAGGGCTTTGGTGGGAGTGTTGGAGTCATTACAAACTATAGGAGATCTGAATATTATCTTCACACTAGTGGTGGGCTTGAGTGAACAGCTCTGTGCTGAGAGCTGACGGCCAGGGCAGAGAAAGCAGCTGGTGCAGGGAGCCCTGAGTTGGGTTAGGGGTGCTGCACATCACTGATTGGAGGTGTCCAGAGAGAGTGGCCAAGGTGGTCTTCCAGGAACTTGAAGCCATGGCACATGACTGTGTAAAGGACCTAGGGAGGCTGAGCCTGATGCCGATGTGAGAATCAGGGTGGTGTGCTGGGAAGGACGTGGGACTGGAATTGTTGCTTAAAATGTTACTTCTCCTCCCAGTTAGCTGTGTAACACTGGGTAAATAACTTAACCTCTCTGTGCTTATTTCCTAATCCATCATGTTTAATTTTAGAACTAAATGAGATTAAGCCTCCTTTAAAGATGACAATTGATTTTATAAGGGATATAGGATAAATGTCTTCAAAGACTTGAAGCACTTTCATGTAGAAGAAGGAGAAGACTAAGATTGTAGACTCTCAAAGAGGGAACGAGGATTGAAGGGTTACAGGGGAGAAGATTTAGCTTTAATTGAGAAAGAACTGCCCAGCCAACACTGAGACACCTGCCTTGCAGGTGGATGGTGCTGTAGTAAGTCCCCCATCAGTGGAAGAATTCAAAAAGAGCTGAGAAGAACAATTCTATGATGTTGTAGAAGGGAAGCATGAATTGCAGGAAGTGGTGGGCTAGTTGATTATGGGGGTCTCTTTCATTTCTCAGATTCTAGGAATCTACTTTTTGGAGGCCTCCCATGTTCTTGATTGCATTTGTACAGCTACACAAGACCAGGGAGTGACAGGCTTAAACATCCCAGGTGGTTGTAGCAGTGAGAAGTGATCCATGAGGGTTTGGTTCATGCTGCCTTGGCATCGTTATAATTTCTGGAAGGATCTACCTCCTAGCACCCTTGTTTACCCTAATGCTACCTGAAAGAATCAAAGAAGAATCTCCCTGTTTCATTGAATGAGAAGAGTTAAGAGGGACCTTTCATCTGCTGCCTTTAGCACCTTTTTCACTGTAATTGTAAGATATCCCTTTTGCTTCTTAGCAGGGACATGTCTCACAAGCCAGTATCAGGCCTAAGGCTCCAGAGTAGCATGTCATGTGAACACAGAGCTAATCATTATTGATTCCTTGGGCCATTAAGGTAAAGGGACGTTAATTACCATCAGCACATTTGCACTAATGCAGTTGTAATAAGCACACCTGTGGGAATTCCCAAAGAAGGAACTGCTCATGAGATCATAGCAGCCAGCAGGGGGATGGGGTGGGCTTGGGTACAGGTGTCCAGGAGGAAAGCAGTTTCATTGGTTTGACTCTAGTTACCTCCAGAGTTTCTGCTAACTTATGCACAGGTACCCAGGGCACTCTGTGTAATGTCTCTCCCTCCTTTTTCCACTCCCTGGTATTTTCTGTTCCCTATGCACAGTGCAATAGCTCTGGTTTCCAGATGCATCCTGCGGTACCAGACTCCTACCTACTGGACTCATCGCACAACTCTTAGAAGTATGGGCTGGGCGAGCCCTCAGCAAGAGCTAAGGAGTATGTGCACATCTCTGAGATGGGGAGAGACCCTAAGCTCCTACATGCCACCATTCTTAGCAGAAAGTTGTCTTGGCACACTCCCACTTTCTTTTCTTATCTCTACCACCTCCACCCTTTAATCCACCTATTTTTCTGAATAATAATTGTTAACACATAATAAGGGTTTACTGTGCACCAGGTTCCATGATAAGTGCTTAACCTAAGTTATCTCATGTAAACTTTACAAATCTAATGTGGTAGGTCTCTTTACTACTCCACTATTTGCAGACGGGGAACAACACTGAGGTTCAACGGGCTAAGTAATTTACTCAGAGTCATGGCTATAGATTGAACTCAAACCAAGTGCCCTTATTTTAAATTATTATACTATTTTTTCATATGATTCCTATTATGTGAAAACTTGGATGACTCTATTGCATAATCAAACGGGAGTTCAAGGAGTACCAAGTTTGTTAATGGTATCTGTGTATCTAGAGTCTCCTGCCATCTTCCTATCTACCTAACTATCTGGTTCTTGGTGTACCTTCTTCATAATTTTTATCTTCCTTTTATTTTATCTTTACAGGTATCTGATCAATGTCACTTTTGAGGGGAGAAATCTGTCCTTCAGTGAAGATGGCTACCAGATGCACCCGAAACTGGTGATAATCCTTCTGAACAAGGAGAGGAAATGGGAGCGGGTAAGACACATCTTTGGCAATTTTTGAGCTAAGTAGAAGGTCAGGGATGTAAAATTTTGCAGCATTTTAAAGGAAAACAGTTCCTTGGTTTTTGTCCCTAGTCCTGTGGAGCAAGAGAGCAATAGTTTGAGAACCCAACAGAAGCCATTTCTCAAACTTGCATCTTCATTGTCTTGCATTTTCTTGATTTGGTTAATCAAGAGGTTGTTTTCTTTATGTATTACCGTTTATTATTGATTATTGATTTTTGCATTGATAATGTACAGATTATTATTGCTAATTGCATTGCTATCTGAATTATGACTTTCGGGGAACAGTATGTATGTGCATTATAACATAATTTGATGAAGAAACCAAATCAGTGGTACAATTCAGAAGTCGTGTCCTAGACAGTATCTGGGGAACCTTATAAAAACTAATTTATGAGCAGACAGGTTGAGATTTCCTGTGACTGAAGGGCTGGCATGCAAGGCTTTGCTCATAATCCCTCCCACTGCCAGCTGATCACAGTGTTTGAAATTCCACCACTACAAATTAATTTCTGTGGGTGCCAGACTGCCTAGGTTAAATTCACAGCTCTATTATTCACTAACTTGTCTATTTAGGACCTTGGACAAATCTCTTAACTACTCTATGCCTCAGTTTTGTTATCTGTAAAATGGGAATAATGGTAATAGCACCACAGGTATGAGGATTAAATATATTAACATATGTATTTAGAAAGGTGTTTAGCATGTAGTTAGCACTCAGTAAGTATTAGCTTTCATTATTATTCCAGATTCCTAGTTAAATGCAAGCATTCCTGAGAGTAATGCCATTGCCAGTGTTTCTGTAAGTATGTTTTACAGGGCATTTGTCCCTTAAGACACTTTGCTGGAAAGTGGTTCTGCAGGTAAATACTGTTGGAAGATGCTCCATACTGTTTCTCACTCTCGGGGAGTCTCAGGACATTTTAACATGTGAAAGTTCAGAGATGTCTTATAGCAAAAAACATCTTTAATTTTACTTAATATGGCATTTCCCCAACAGACTTTACCTCAAGACCCCTTTGTTCATGAGAATATTTCTGTTCTATGAAAATATGTTGGGAAACCGATTTAAGACAAGTTCCACAGACTCCACGGGCCCACTGGCTGAGAACAGGCTTCAAGATGTCAGCATGGTTCTGACTGGAAGGGAAACGAAGTTGTGTGTTTCTGGAGGGAGTAGCCAGGAAGACACCAGAGGCCAGAAATTCATAGTCTTGTCACGGAGAGCCCTGGACAGCTAGTTAGGTGAATGCTCACCTGGGAAACTGGGCATGTGTGGCTCAGGCCATGCAACCCAGGACCTGATTCTTCAAATTGGAAGGCCTCAATCTGTCATGTGTTTCCTCTTATCAGGGCACAACTATGAGGCTTAAATTATGCCTGATGTCCTTGATTCAAGTGGCCCTCCCTCCACTGAGTCATCATTTGTGCGGAAACGCTTGTTCCCTGGGCTCCTGCTCTCCACCCTGATCAGGCAGCTTTCACTGTGGCAGTGGAGACATCATCATTTGAGATGTGTTCTGGGCCCTCATGTAGAACAGGTACTTCTTCCCATCTCCAGAAGAGGAGTTATTAATAACTGAGGCTTCACAGGTGGCTTGGAAACGTCAAGCTGGGGCAGCTTTTATGCAGTAGACTCATGATTACTGTCCCAAGCGGGAGGCGTCTCACCACTGTCCTTTCGTAAAGAGACACCACTTACCCTCATACTGACTTCTCTTCCTTCGGCCAGAATCTAAGGCCTATGACTCCACCCCTTTCCGGAGCTAGACGCTCCCTCCTGGGGTTTGGATCTCTTCTTCATTGATTCTACGTTTACTCTAGCTCTTGAATTTATTCTTTACTTGGTATGTGATTCAGGAACCGTGCGGTAATTTTTTAAATGGGCCTCCTCGTCTGTGATGCCTGCCTTTATCCATTCAGATTATTCCTACGTAAATAAGCCTGCTAGAATGAGCTTCCTAATGCACAACTGTCATTGTAATGTTCTTTCTCTGCCCCAAACCCACTCAAGTCTTCTGTGGTTTATGGATGGGGCTAGACGTTGTCCGTTCTTGCATTCAAGGCTCTCGCCTACCTTCTAAACTTGTCTTCTCTTCCTCTTGGTTTCCTGTCTCACCCTCAAGCTGCACCCGGCTCCTTTCTGTTCCAAGGATGTGTCCTTGTATGTCCTGTGTCTGTACATGTCATGATGTTTATTTTCTTGGAATGAACTGTCCAACTGTACAAATCATAACCATCCTTTGGAACCCAATTAAAATGTTGCTGCCTCCTTCCCTGATCTTTGACCAAGATATAATCTCTCACTCCCTTATTGCCTGTAGCTTTTGTCCATGTGTCTGTGGCAGCCCTCGTCACATCTACCTTGTGTTAGAGTTGTGCGTATGTATGCTTCCAAAGGGCAGAGGCTGTGTCTTTATTTTATTGTGTCCTCTTCCAACCTGGAAGAGTGTATTGCATAGAGCAGTTCCATAAGTATTTGTGGCATGAATGAGAATCATTACATAATAAAAGAGTCCAAAACCTATCATTAAGAGCCCAAGTGTATGCTATTGCTCTTTATATAATAGCTGTTATTTGGGGGAGGGGGGATAAAATCTTTACGTAGATTGAATTTTTATAGATCATACTTCAAATGTACTAAAGGAACTTGCTATTTGAAGGAATTCTGTGGTTAATCTTTTTGTAAAGCATTTTGGGAGGGGTTGAAATCATAGAGTAGAACATTTTCATATTGACTTGGTTAAACCAGGGAACATTGCAAGAGACAGATGTTTAGAGTTTGTTGAGTTCATAGAGCCATGCAAACCCCCGATCCCCAACTTGGAAGCCCTTCTTCTGGCTCACCTGTGGGCAGGGAGTGGCAGGAGGCAGGCACAGCTCTAATGCATGGCTGGGATGTGGTGAAATTGCCCACGGAGAGGTGTGCCTTCCCTTCCACTGTCACCCTGGCTCCCAGGAAATATTCTCCAGACGATTAATGCTGCTCCAGTGGGTCCCTGTGGGCCAGGGAGGATTTAGTGTTTGTGGACTCCAGAGAGGCTAGCACCAAGGTGAAGACTCTGCAGAGAGGAATTGGACACTGGAAATCTAGGCAGGGAAGGAATCTGGATTTGTGGAAAAAAACCTGGGCTAAAGGTGGGACTCAGCTACTCGTCAGGCCACTGTCTAGCCATGGCACTGGCTCTTTTCACTTTTCTGCATCTTTCTTTCCTCATTTCTGAAATGATGGCATGAGACTAAGACTTCTAGGGTCCTTGCTAATGCTAACATCTGGGATTGCAAATTCACGTTATAAATAAATAGAAGCTTGGAGTGGAAATTGGGGTGGGGGCTGAAGCGTACAGAGGAAGGTTAGTTTGTTTTTCAGGGCAGTAGCTCCCGGGGCATAGTTGTCATTTTTGTCATTTAGGTACATATCATCGCCCCGGAAAGGCCCTCCTTGATGACCCACGCTGAGGTCGGCACCCAGCCGCTCCAGCTAACAGTTTATGTTCATTTTCTCCCATACGCTTATTATCGGGTGTCCATATGACTTGCGTGCTTGTTTATTGCCTGTCTCTTCACACCAGCATGGATGCTTCCTGGGAGCAAGGACCTTGTTCGCCTCCGTAATTCTAACCCTTCAGAGAGTGCCTGGTTCAGAGGGGCCACTCCAAAGATGATTGTTAAAGAAATGAAGAACCCATGTGCTTAGGGAAGTTAGAATATTGACCAGCTATGTCATTTCTACCTGAAAATTCCCCATTTAGACAGAGAGGTTTCCTGGAGACAGCATGAAAGTGGGTGCCCTCCCCACTCTGGCGTGAGAGCCCGAGTGCCAGCACGCGCTGGAGGCCTGCACACGTGAACAGCTTTTAACACGGAGCCTCTGGTTGCGGAAGATTCATTAAGTTCTTGATGCAAACCATGTGCTGGGATTTCACAATGTTCTTTCGGGTTCTCAAAAGTAGTCCCAAAGCTACTGTCTTATCCATTTGGTTCCTTTGGAAAGAACTGAAGTCAACACAACATAGTCTATGGTTCCAGGAATCAGAAAGAACTGAGTTCAGTTCCCCTGGTGCCACTGATCAGCTGTGCAGACCTGAGCGAGTGACCCAAGTGACTTGTATTACCTGACTCTATGTCCCTTTTGTAAAATGGGGTTTTACATAAGGCTGTTGTAAAGATTACCTGAGATTTTATAGTCAAACACCAGTTAGGAGTGACTGAAACATAGTATTCAACAAGTATCAATTGCTAGCTGCCACCCTTCTTTTGTAATTTTTCTTTTTTTTGGAGACAAGAGTCTCACTCTGTTGCCCGGTCTAGAGTGCCGTGGCGTCATCCTAGCTCACAGCAACCTCAAACTCCTGGGCTCAAGCAATCAATCCTTCTGCCTCAGCCTCCCAAGTAGCTGGGACTACAGGTATGTGCCACCATGCCCGGCTAATTTTTTCTATATATTTCTAGTTGTCCAGCTAATTTCTTTCTATTTTTAGTAGAGACAGGGTCTCGCTCTTGCTCAGGCTGGTCTCGAACTCCCGACCTCGAGCAATCCTCCCACCTTGGCCTCCCAGAGTGCTAGGATTACAGGCATGAGCCACTGCCCCGGCCTGTAATTTTTTAAGGTAATATTTGCACATGGTACAAAGTCAAATGGTACAAGGGGGTATCCAGGAAAAAGAGAGTCCTCTCCTCCTCTGGGATCCTGAGTTCCCCTCTCCACAGCAATGCTGTTCCCAGTTTCTGGAACCCTCCCCAGAGCAATCATTGTTGCCAATTTCTTATGTATTCTTCTAAAAATACTGCAAGCGTATACAAAGTTGGTATATTTACCCAATCTTTTTTTTTTTTTTTAAAGACAAATAGTGTCTTCACTTGTGAACCTTTAATGAGATCCTGCAAAAGTAACCTCTAGAAGGCATAGGGGGCTGGAAGAGCAAAGAGCTCTCTGGACTGGAATTATATTCACAGGAAGCCAAGAGCATCTCTCTGGTGTGTAGGACTGTGGAGAAGGACATTTAAGACGGAATACTGTACACACGCACACACTTACACATACACTCACATGCAGGCATAGCATGGTGAATTGGAAAGGGTTAGGAATGGTGAAAAAACCACTGAGCACGGAGTGGGCTCATCTGTTAGACTCTCTAAGTGGAGGACAGCTGCATAAACTTGCATTAAAAATAGTCTGGCACAGAGATGCTGTTCCAATAAGCTTTAAGGCTTCTGTCTCTATCAGAGCCTCTCATGATTTGCTTCATTGCTACGGCTCTGTGCTTCCATTTAATCGTTCCTAAAATGGGGATAATAAAAATGAAATGCAGTGGGGGTGTGTTCTGAGTAA
>RJWJ010044524.1:5000-12135 GCA_004363605.1 Indri indri | reverse complement strand
TTTTTGCAACATCACCACAAGGCAAGAAATTGAAAGTAAGCTTCATGGCTGCAGGATATATTATCTTTTATCTTTATTCCTTTCTTCCCCAACAGAGTCAACCTACCTGGCACATAGTAGCTGTGTCATATTGTTTGAATGAATAAATAAATGAGCCTGAACACAAAGAAAAGGTTGGTTTGGGGTATTTTTTTTTTTTTTTGAAGTCACATAGGCAACAGAAAGCTATCATTGATAATTAAATGAATTTTATTACTTTTTATGCTTACTCTGTGCTGGGCACCATTTGCTACGAATTTTCACTTAGTCCTCACCACTGTGTTGGGTTCTGGGGATCTCACGGTGCACAAACAGATGTACTAGACTATAACTGAGGGGCAATATGAATAATTCCACAAACGACTACCTAAGATAGTGTCTAGAGCTGCAGGGGCAGGGTGCGGTGGGTTACGGGAATGTGGGACAGGGACTGTCTTCCTGTCTGGAGGCTGCGGGCCGCACTCTGTAAATATTTGTTAAGTTGATGTGCATTGAGGGCCGCTTCCTGTTCATACAGAACACACCAGACCTTCCAGGACAGTGTTATTTCAAAAGCTTTAGCGCCTTGCCTCTGTGTGTGTCCTCTTCATAAAGCTGGCCCCCTTTTCATTTGTACGATAAAAATGCTCGTGCTCAGAAACCATCGAGGCCAAAGAGGAATGTGGGATTTCGATCCAGGAAATCGCCAACTTCCACGAACAAGGACTGCCCGTGGGGAAGTCATCATTGCGAAGTCTTCACTCCTCTTGTCTTCATTTGGATAATAAAACCTTTTTGAGAGCAGGTGACCTCAAGGAGGGACAGACATATGTCTAATCCCTCATCATTTTTGGTACAGTAGTCACAAAATCTGAAGTGATCTATAAATATTAGCTTGTGAGACTATATTCTCACACTGTCTTTCCCCCGATCAGGCCAAGATGCATCGAGAAAAAGCAGCAGAAAATATTATGAGTTTTTCATCAAGTAAAATGTGTTCCATTAAAAACTCTATCATTAGTTTAAGATTAAAAAGGGATAGTTACTGTTTATGGTAGCTTGTCTTATTTTATTTTAATGTCTTTATTTGGGGGGAAAAAAAGAGAGTGAGCTAGGAACCTGGAGCTAATTTCCCCAGCATTTTGCAGTTCTTTGAAATTCTAAGGAATGGGACCATTTTTGTGGAGGATCTCAGCTGGAACTGGGGGTGGGAAGGACAGAAAGAGAAGTTGGAAGAAGCAGCGTGAGCTGAGATGTGAGCGAGAGGAGAAACGGCCTCCCCTCAAGTGTGCATGTGTGCGTGTGTGTGTGTGTGTGTGTGTGTGTGTGTGTGTGTGTGTTTAGGGCCATAAAAGGGACTCATTGAAGAAAACACGGATGCCCTAGAGCAGCGGTCCCCAACCTTTTTGGCAACAGGGACTGGTTTCATGGCTCGCTGGCCTACTGCCCCCCTCCCGCTATGCAGTCTGGTTCCTACCAGGCCACCGACCAGTACTGGTGTGCAGCCTGGGGGTGGGGACCGCAGCAGCCCTAGAGTGAAATGGAGACGTGAACCCTCTGAAATCAAGGGAATGCTCTAAATTGGCCCAGCTGCTTGGGGGTCTGGTAATATATTTGAATCATATAGGGATCTGTTAAAATGAAGACTGATAAGTCAAGGCTAAGAGTGGCCTGAGATTGCATTTCTGACAAACCCAGAGGATACTGCCGGTCTGCAGAACACATTCTGAGTAGCTAGAATCTAGAACACACGCAGGAGGTGAGGGGATGAAGAAGGGTGGCTAACTGGACAGAGAGACAGACAGAGAGAGAGAAAAAGAAGACATGGGAATAGAAGGTGATAAGGGTCAAATGGACCGTGAGATGCCTACTGGGTATCAAAGTGACCCCGCTGGTGATTAGAATGCAAGACTACTGGTCAGCCTTGAGCAGCACTGATTTAGTGTAGGGCTAGTCATCCTCTGGAACCAGACATTCTGGATCGAATCCCAGCTGCATCACGTCCTAGCTGTAAGACCTTGTTTCTCAATTCTCCATGATGCTTCCATTTTCTCATCTGTGATGTGGTTGGTGATAACATACCCACCTCATAACTTTGTTTGTAAGGTGCATAGAGCATTGCCAGGCACAGGATATAACAACCCTGTTGGGAGACTGGATGGGGACTAACTCTGAAGAGTGGCTCTAAGACGGTGAGCCGCCTACACTTGGGCCAAAGGTATAGTTTCCAGAGGCAGCCAGAAGGTTGTTTGGTTTTCCCACTATTAAAAAAGCAGCACTTCCAACTGACCATGGGGAGATTACAGATCAATTTTAATTTGCCTCCTTATATAAATGCAGTATGTGGTCATTCAGCCATCTGTTTATTTAATCAACCATGAAACAAACATTTCTTGAGATCCTACTATGCTTCTATCCTAATTTTCCATGTACTCCTTAGTGCTCTTTGATACTCAAAAACATTTATTTCAGAAATGTGTTTTGCTAATACACCTTCCCTGGTATAAAACTGAATTATTCTGCTAGTTCTGGACTATTAGGATTACATGCCATAAAATAAGATCCTAGGGTTTTTATCAATAATATAATCATATGGATTAGATGAATGAGCACAGTCGGTTCTATTTTATTTAAAACTTTGAGTATATTTATCTGGCCACTGTTTCATTGGAAATAAAAGTATTAATAACTTGTCATTGGCATGAAAAGTGAGGCTGTCAGCTAAATCTGTGATATTTGAAGATGGAACCAAAAGAGGATCCCAGGACATGAATGGTAGCCCCTGAGATGTGGCAGCCTTGCTTGCAGAGTGCACAGCCTGTACACCCATTCATGACACCCCTGCTTAGCTCAATAATTTAAAACACAACAGAGATGAACTCATCTGAGTATTTTTCACAGCAAAATTCAGGCCAAGCTAGATTAATGTATTTCACTGAGATATATAAGAGACACTAATAAAGAAAGCAGTTTGAGCAAAACTTATCAAATATGCTATTCACTTTCTGATTTTATTGGTATTATTTGTAAATATTTCTGCTTAAATGGCCAGATTTAATTAAGTTATAAATATGACTGTTTTATTGTGGCTAAGCAACCCTTACAGAGACAAAGTAATAAAGAAAATGTCCAGCTCTACAAAATAAAAATTTCCTAGAGAAGAAAAAAATTCTAGCTTAAGCTTTCAGTTGGGTGGAAACTAAGACTAATAAAAGTGGAAGAAAAATCAGTAGTGGTATTTTGGGGGAAATCCTCAGCTTTCCAGGTTTGACACTCCTAAATTATGTTCTAGGTCTTTGATTTACAATGCAATAAAGTTGTTTCCTTCTACCTACATAACCATATTGGTAGTTAATTTGCTTTGTTTTTTATAATCGCTGCCGCAGTAAAGCTGTCATTTTTCCTCTTGTGACATGTGTCATAGTTTGTCATAACTTGGCATAGCAGCGTTTTGTTTTGTTTCCAACCCAGCTGGCCAAGCAAGAGAAAGCCACTGACCTCCCTCCTAAAGGTCGGAGGCAGGGCCCACACGGTCACACGGAATCCAACCAGAGGATCCTGCAGCCAGCTTCGGCTGGGTCTAACCACTAGGCAGCGTGGCCACGTTTTCCGCTCTGAGTTCCTCATGCTGTGGGCGAGCAGGCGATTTTTGCTGTTATTTTTATGTATTTATTTATTTCTGCTAATGCTTCCTTTAAAAGTGTGTGTGTTTGGACAGGGAGGATTGTGGGGGTGGGATTTTGATGATCCAATCTAAATGGGGAATTGTTCAAAGATTCATCTTTTTCCATTCTGCCACGTGACACAGTGTGATGGGTGAGAGGACGGGATGTTCTCAAACTTCCATGTGGAGTTCTGGGTTGAAATCCAGATTCCTGAGTTCCACCCAAAGGACTGCAACATCTGGTCTGTGGGAATAGGTGTTGAATGACTTATTTTGTGGGCAAAGGAGAAGATGATCAACATTTACTTAGGAGGACAAAGAGCAAAGTTGGGAAGAGGAGTGTAGACTCGTGTGAGAGTCTTCCGTCTGCCCCAAAAGACTAAGAGAATCAAGGGTGACGGTGACGGTGACACTGATACAGCTCACATCATCCCAAAGGCACAAGAAGCCACGAAGCCGTATCAGAAAAAAATCAAACAAACGAACGATTCCTCACAGTTCCCAATTCTGCTCTTTTTGGGTGGGGGGAGTTTTGTGCAAAAGGACTTCTAGTCCAGTTACTGAATAGATGAAAATAATTTTGTATTTATGGTGGTTGGTCTAAGGGCTTGATATTTGCCATTGAAATAATGGAAAACTTTGCCTTCCACAGATATCCTAAAAGGCCGAGTTTGGACAGAAGCTTTTTGGCGTCCCCTGGACTTTCAAGTTAAAAATAATAACGTTGAAAGTTGACGCAACTATTTCTCTCTTTACAGTAGCCCCCGCTTATCTGCAGTTTTGCTTTCCATGGTTTCAGTTACACAGGGACAACCATGGTTCAAAAGTATTAAATGGAAAAATACCAGAAACACACAATTCCTAAGTTTGAAATGGCGTGCCGTTCTGAGTGGCGTGATGAAATCTCGTGCTGTCTCTCCCCGTCAGCTCGTGTCATCACGCAGGCATTTTATCAGCTCACATTGTCACAAGATGAAGGGTGAGTACAGTATAATAAGATATTTTGAAAGAGAGAGAGAGAAACCACATGCAAACGACTTATTACAGTATACAGTTATAATTGCTTTATTTTATTACTAGTTATTGCTGTTAATCTCTTACTATGCCTAATTTATAAATTAAACTTTATCATAAGTATACATGGATAGGGGAAAAGGAACATGGTATATACAGGGTTCGGTACTAGTCACTGTTTCAGGCATCCGCTAGGGGTCTTGGAAAATATCCTTTGTGGATAAGTGAGGACTACTCTACTTTTAAAACTTAAAATAATTGATGCCTATGACACTTGCCTGACTTGGCCCTTATACTGACTACTTGTCCCCTAAACCTCTTCAAATTCCTTATCATATCAGCCCCTACCTTGACTTAAAATTGTGCCACTACGCTCAATTTTTGACATTCATTTTGAAAATGGTTTATGTATCAAGTGTCAATTCCCTTTAAAAAATGACAAGGTGATTAGAATCCTTTCTTAATTTCTCCCTTTTGCTGAGAATATCCAATCCCCCAAAGTTCTCCCTTATGACTGGCCGGGGAACAGCCCCCACCCAGACTTTTAAGCTATGATAAGCCTATCAAACGCCTCCTCCCACAGTTTTGTTCAACCAGGGGAATTTTCTATTTGCCCAAGACAAGTGAGCAATTCATTATTTCAATAACTGCCCAGCCCTTGTCATTCCTGAAGAATAAGCCATGAATTAACCACAGGCTTAAGTTCAAGTGACACCCAATCCCTGATTACCCAATTAACTATATTCTTGAGACACCTTACGTACTTCCTTCTCTCCTCTTTCTATCCAGTGTTCTTTCTCTTTGTTATTTTTTTCATAAAGACCCAACACACTGTTCATGTCATTAAGGAAACCATGCTCAAAACTCTAAACTGTGCTTTCATTTTCAACACCCTGTCAAGACTAGCTACGTATTCATTTAAGTTAATCTTTTTCACCTTGAATATTAGTATTAAACCACACACAATTCAGTGCGATTTGTTCCTTGGTGTGAGATGCAAAATGCTTTCTGTACAAATGTAGGCTTTATAAGGTTAGACACCATTACACATAATTTATAATGATATAAATTAGTTTTGTGAATAAAAGTAAGAAACACAGCCAATCTACTTGCTGTGTTGTATGATTTTATTCGTTTTAAATTATTTTAACTTCCCTCTCCAAACCTAATTTGGATTTTAATCTTTAACCATGTCCTGCTTATATCACTCTGCAAATACTCCACTGGACACCCGGATGTGCGATTTGTGTGTCAAACACACACAGGAAGATACACACACACTTCCACGCTCACATATACACACACATTCATTTTCTTGGATGACTCTATCATTCCCCTTTGTCTTCTAGCACCTTCTCCCAAGATAACTATTCTCTGCTAATGCTGTCGCCAAGAAATTATTTTATCCAACATAAATTTTCTTCACTTTCACTTTGGAATGCCTATACCCATGCCACACTCCTTTTTAAAAAAAAAAAAAATTCTTTATAGTTCAGTTACCATATTGCAAATATTCTTTTAAAAAAAAAAAAAAAAGACGAAGCACTTTCGCGTGTCCTTGAAGCCCAATCTGATTTCCCAAACTCCTCCCCTACTATCTTTCCTTTTCTTCTGCGATCCAGTCATGCTAACCTTCCTCCAGTCTGTCCATGCACCTGCTCTGTGCTGCCCCAGGACCTGTGCGCCTGAGGTCTTCTTGGCCAGGAATTCCTCGCTCCCACCAGGCTGCTTCAGACTGGTCCATTCCCGCTCAGCATTCAGGTGTCAGGTTCAATGCCACTCCCCAGGGAAGCCTTTCACAACACCCAGACCAGGGCTGTCAGACACCCTCCTGGTAGCCACTTCCTCTTACAGCCCCAACCACAATGCCCATTAGAGAGTGACTGATAAATTATGTGTTTGCAAATGCCACGAGGGCACTAACTATCAGCTTTGTTCATTAATGGATTTCTAGCACCTTAACATAGTAGGTGCTCAATTATTTATTGAATGAATGAATGATCATCTAAACTCTGTATAAATGAATTTAAATAGGTACTCATTCTTTTTCTTTCTCTTCTTATTCTCCCAACTCCTACTCAGCTAACTCAGAGAAATCGTATTTTTCTTTTTGATTCATGTTGGAAGCCAAAACAAAATCAAACCTAACACCCTACCCTGCCATCCAATATGATTGCTTAGTATTAGGATAATGCTAATTATAGATTCTGTACCCCCCCAAAAATGGTAAGAAAGAAGAATGAAAGACTATATATTAACATTATCTTTCATTTGATGTCATAAAATGGCAGTTCACAGCTTGAATTCAGGTACGACATGTGTTTTATTTAACTTATGTTGCTTAGAAAACTTTTGCATTGAAGTTTAGAACTGCGAATCCTTTGAGAAACTAGAAGATCTAGCAATTGATATCATGTGTTCCTGCAAGGCGGGTACAGG
>RJWJ010044523.1:0-12135 GCA_004363605.1 Indri indri | reverse complement strand
TGCTTTAAAGTCCGATTACAGAAGAATATAAAGAGTAAGATCCTATTTGTGTTGACATTGGACAGTGTGGGGAGGGGGCTCTGCAGCCAGCAAGTGCACTGGCACAGGTTCAGGACTTGGAAAAAGAGGTGAGTGGTAGCGGGCAGGTGAGACACGCTCTTTATTGTCGGGGGTGCAGCGCGCAGCGAGAACATGGCGGGTGCTTATATACAGCTCAGAACAATGGTGGGAACATGCCAAGCGAAAGCGTCCTCACATGGGTTCATATAGGAGATGACACCTTGGTTACATAAGTGTGCTGAATCATGCCTCACCGGAAGGCCGGCTTGCCGGTCGGGCAGTCATCTTAGTTTGCCTGAGAAACCTATTGCCTACACAAATGAATTTTCCCTTATAACAGGCACTGACATCTCAGATTTAGCATGTCCAAAACCACATTCCTGATCTTCACCACTAGGGCCCCGTCTGCACTTCCTACACTCTTCCCCATCCCTGTGAATGGTGACTACCCCTCCAGCCGCTCAAGACAAAAAGGCTCCAGCCTTTCCGGACACTTCTCATTCTCTTACCCACGTCCACTAAGTCAGCAAATGTCCATCTCCTCAACACTGAGGTCGCCAACCCCCAGGCCACAGACCAGTACCAGTCCACGGCCTATTAGGGACCTGGCCACACAGCTCCTCCTCCCCACCATCCATGGAAAAATTGTCTCCCATGAAACTTAGGAAGGGGGAGGTGCACAGCAGGAGGTGAACAGCAGAAGATCCGACAGAGCAAAGCTTTGTCTGTATTTACAGCTGCTCCCCTCCTCGTGGCTCGCCGGAGCTCCGCCCTCTGTTCCCCCAATCTGCATCCGTGGAAAAATTGTCTTCCATGAAACCAGTCCCTAGTGCCAAAAAATATTGGGGACTGCTGCCTCAACGCACACAGAGAAACCCACCACTTCTCAATAGCTGCCACAACCTCAGCAGCTGCCACCTTAGATAATTGCAACAATCTCCCAACAGATCTCTCCGCTTCTACTCATGTTGCCCTAAAATCTACTATTAACTCAGTAGCCAGAGTGAATTAAAAGGAAGTCAAATCACCTTACACCTCTGTTCAAAACTCTCCAGTGACTTCTCATCTTAATCCAGGTCTTCACCACATCCTCCAAGTCCTCTAGTAGGAGACACCATCCCTGTGATCTTTTCTCCTACCTCCATCTTATGTTCCCTCTCCTCTCTCCCGAAGACCTTCTTGCTATTTCTCAAGCACACTACACACACTACTGCCTCACCTTTGCAGGTGCAAAGGAGTAACTCCTCCATCCCTCCCTTCATACACCCAGATGTAACCTTCCCAGCCCAGCCTTACCTGAGCACACATCCCTGCCCTCCCAGATGAATTGCAAAAACAGCTTCAGTTCCCTCCCTGCACCTGTGCCTCTGCGATGCACCTCTGAAGCTCCTCTCATCAAGAAGGTAGGCTACTCCCATTTCCCTAGTCAGTAAGATGCTGGTTTTTGCAAAGGCCACACTTTCACTCTTTATGTTATACTGACATGGTCACTGGGAGATGAGCTGAGGCATAAATTAATGACACAAACATGGAAACGCAAGAAGAGGCTTGCCCAGGATTTCAGTGGTGAAGCACAGACTTAAACCCAAGTCTCCTGCCCCTTCATTCACTTCTCTTCCCAGAACACCACAATGCCTTTCAGACCATTATCGCCCAATCCTAACCTTGAGCATTCACAAAGAACTTGAGTCGTATTCTGCCAGGGCAATATTTCTAAGCTTGCCTTCATGATATCCCCAGGAGTGAAGCACGTCAACCAGGCCATACGCTGTGCAAAGGCAGACATAGAGGCAAAGGTATAAATAGCCTTTCACAGCTGGTGCATGTGGGATTACAAGTAATAACATTTCATCACTGAAGACATTGCACTTCATCGCAGAACCACTCCAGTTGTTTCTCCAAAGTGTTTATAAATAATCCAGTGCTCTCAGAGGGTCAGCTCTCCTAGGTTCCTACCTTCTTGTCAAGAGCTTCTTGAACCTCAATAGTTCCAGTCACGACTGAGTCCCTAGTTAAATCCTGACCTACTTTAAGTAAATCTAACCCAAAATTTTGTGTTGTAGCATCAAGTCATTTACTGATTATTTGTAGCTAATATGTGATGAATGTTATAATTGGAGGATTATGGGATGCCATGGAAACATACAGCAGGGGACTGAACCTGCTGTGGTCTATATATAAATAAGGGGAGAGCTTTCAGCTCATAGGCAGTAAAGTCATGGGATTAAGAGATTTTAACAAGGGTAAATTTGAATAAAATAAAATTTGATAAAAATAAGAGGCCAGGAACAGAACTTCAAGTAATAGGAGCCAGCATGACAGACTGAGATGGCGCCAAACAAGGCAGAATAAAACCAGTTGAAGGATGTCATGTGCTAGAGTCTTACTGTTGTGTACCCCCCAAATTCATATGTTGAAATCTTAACCTCCAGGGTAATGGTATTAGGAGATGCAGCCTTTGGGAGGTGGTTATGTCATAAGGGTAGAGCCTTCATGAATGGGATTAGCACCCTCATAAAAAAGACTCCAGAGAGTTGGCTTGCACTTCCACCACGTCAGGACACAGCAAGAAGTTTGTGCATGAAGAACAGGCCCACATCAGACACCAAATCTGCCAGCACCTTGATCTTGGACTTCCCAGCCTCCAGAGCCATGAGCAGATAAATTTCTGTTGTTTATAAGCTACTTGGTCTATGGTATTCTGTTACAGCAACCCAAACAGACTAAAACATCATGGAAGCCAAATTGGGATATAAATTTTTAAAGTAGGCAGTACATAGCAAATCCAGGCAGTGGCAGGCTAGTTTATTGCCAATAAATACTCCTGCCAAGAACAAAGCAAATCAAAAGCAAAATTGGGAAAAATGCTTTTAAAAAAATAACTAAAGGCTTTGGAAACTACTCAGTCGGTGAGAGCACAGGGACCAAATTTCTAAGGAGAAGGAAAGCACAGAAATGTGAGCCCCACATTGTATGTCACTTTTTTCTTTATTTCATTTGCCAATTTGAACTTGGGATCTGAGGGGCGGACACACTTAGCAGAGCCTTCAACAGGCGTGTGAGGCTGGGGGAACAAAAACTGGAGTTCAGGGCTAACAAGGACAAGTTTCCTTGGTAGTACCCCAGGTTTTCAGTTGGGACCCCTGAAGGACAGAACCCTAAGAGCTGGGGGACACCTGCAAGAGTCCTTCTCTTTTTTAACACTGAAGCCTGTCTTTGATAAGCTGAAACAGAACTTCCTGCAGTGATGTGAATGTCCTACACCTGTGCTGTTCTATACGGTAACTATGAGCTACATGTGGCTACTGAGCACTTGAAATGTGGCTGGTGCAACTTAGGAACTGAATTTCTAATTTTATTTAATTTTAATTATTCTAAATTTCACTTTAAATAGCCACATCGAGATTGTTTAAGCTGAAGGAGCAATCTCACCCCATATCTGGCCTATTTCCCAGGGTGACCCACATCAATGACTCATTCGCACAAGGGTCCCAATGCAGGACAACTCAGAGAAGACATTTCAGCCGCAGAGCTCCCCATGGGATTGCCACGGCTCCACTGGAGCTGCTTCGCAGCTCAAATTCTCCCTCTGACAATCCCTTCTCTTTCCCCACTTCCCTTCCCTTCCATAAGTGTTGATCCCAAGAGCATTCCCTAATAAAAATCCTGCATGCTACTCTCCTGGTCAGAGTCTGGGTCTCAGGAAATCCAACCTATGACATGTGATCCTTGGAATAGTCCAAGAAAGTAGATATTATTAATACTACGGGAATTTGGAGCTTGATCCACCCAGCTGGCAATAGGGTCCCATTACTGCTGGGAGGTGACACGTAGCCTCTGGCAGAGTAGCAATGCAATTATAAAAACTTTCGCTAATTGTGAACTGGGATGGGATAATGACAGAAAAAGTATACATTAGCTAGTGCAATGCCTCACATATTTGAGAAATATGGGGGAATAGTTACCATAAGAACAGTAAAATTGAGTGCTTTTGCTAAATTTTGATGGATGCACTGGAAAAAAAAATGAACAGCCAAAAGTAATTAAACAGCAATTAAAGGGAAGTGTGAAAGCCAGAGGGCTTCCTTGGTAGCATGTAAAGAGACTTCCCTCTCCTGTAGGAAAAGGGCAGAGGAAGCCGAGAAGCAGGTCCAGGGCTGAATTATCAGAGTGGCTAAACTCCAAATATGGTTAAGATTCCAACCCAGGCAAGTTTGCTATACCAAGGACAATCCTGATTACAAACTACTGAGCACCTGATGCATGGAATGTGTCACACCTTGATGAAAGAGCAATGCTCCAAACCTTCAGCAATGGGCCAGTCCTCCCTTAGAAGAGCTAGCACCTGCCCCAACATTTCAAAGGCAATGCAAAGTCCTCCTGCCTAAAAGAAAACAGCACACCCTTCAGGGTCTGGCCCCACCTGCCCTCCTGGCCAGTAGGTTTATATTTAAGTTAAGGCTTAGTCACAACAAGACCCACCTGAAGAAGTACCGGGCTGATAAGGGAGGGAAGGGTTCTACTTGACCTAGTCAGCATGTTCCGACAGCTGGGAGAACATATGTGGGACTGAACTCCTGGGTGCCTGACAGAGGGGCAGAACATAAAGCTGGACAGGGGTGAGTGTAATAATTCTGAATTACTCTTACAAGATACTGGAGTAATCCTAGGCAAGGCCCCAGGAAATGCAGCAAAGCCTGTTAGGATGGTTCCTAGAAGCAAGCAAAAAAAGATATCTCATACTAAGTGGAAGAAATGCCAGATTGTTGTGAGAGGCAGTGGAAGAAGGAAGAATAGACTCTAGAAGTGGACACGCTCAAGTGGATATACCATATAAGGCTGTAGATCACACCAAAGGGCTCTGTTCAACAGGATGGCCCAGAGGATACACCGCTTACCAAAATTCATATGTTGAAGCTCTAACCCTCAATGTGACTGTATTTGGAGAAAGGGCCTCAAAGGAGGTAATTAAGTTCAATGAGGTCCCATAAGGCTGGTGCCCTCATAAGAAGAGGAAGAGACGCAGGAGTGCCTGCTCAGAGGAAAGACCGTGTGGGGTCACAGCAAGAAGGCGGCTATCCCTCCCCAGGCGTCCTGACAGCACCATGATCAGGACTCGGGTCCCTTCAGTGCATGCTGCTGTGACTGAATTGCAAACATCACCCTGCTCGGGGCTGGCTGCGGACATATGGGGAGAGGCCTGGCTGGGATTCAGGAAGTCTTAGTTTAAGCTCAAGCTCTGCTACCTCTTGTCTGTGTGACTTGAATCTCTCTGTGTTATTTAATCTGTGTTATTGAATGTCTATGAATTTCTCCTTCCTTATCTGTAACATGGAGATAAAAATACCTACCTTTTATGTTTGTCATGAAGATTAAATGAGATAAGATAGGTAAAGCATTCAGCCCAATGTCTGTAACACAGTAGGTGCTCAGTAAATGGAATCTATCACGTTCGAATAATCAAAATAAAGAATTGTATATTAACTGTGATTCTTCACGAGGGATCAAGCAGCTTTTGCCTACAATAGAGGCACCAAATCTCCCATCAGAAAGAACGTAAGCCCTAACACAGTCAGAGATGCTGGGTGAGGGCCCTTCCAGGGCAATCCTACAGCCTTGTGCTTTGGGAAGTACTTTTAAGTACCTCACCCACCTTTTTTCTTTTTCTTTGTAAATTGAAAAGACTACAGTATTTGGGCACAATTCCCCGTTTCTGCACTTACATCACCCTCACGATGTCTATTTTCTGGTTGTTACATGGCTGAAGTTTTGCACTATTGCACTGTGTTAGGGTTGAACGTCCTGACCTGTGTGCAACACAGAAAGTCTCTTTTAAGCAGGTGGTTCACCATCCAGATCTTCAAGGAGGAATCAGAAGCCAAGAAAAGATGCCCTGGAAGTTGTGTCAGTGGCTTAGGGAAAGAGTTTGAACATTATAAGAGGGTAGGAAGGGAGAGAAGAATCTTAGAGCAGATAATCTACAACCTGGGGTGAATCAGCCTTGTCTTTGGGAAACCACACTTGGTTCTTTATCTACTCATATTGCCATTGTGCTCCCCTAGTTTCTATTCATTTTTATCTGGAAAAGTTGTCCTGATTCAACTGTGCTCAGGCCCATCAAGAGGAGTGGACATCAAAGATGTGCCCGAGACTTAAACGGGAAGCAGAGCCCTCCCGAGGCTCAGGGGCAGTGGTCACACTGGTCCAAGGGACTGATGTGTTTTAAGTACAAAGCCTTGGCTAGTTGTGGGGTTTTATCTGTGTGCTGCTTTTTACTGTGCTGCTTAATACAGAAGGAAGTATGACTTTGTAAAGAAGAATTTTTGAACTTGATGAGCTAACCAACAGGGGAAAAAAACTTTTTCCCAAATAGAAGGGTTCATTTGTCATCTTTGGCAGAAAGTACCAGCTGGCCACTAGAATATATAAAGTGCTTTCTATGTGCTAGGCTTTGTTCTAAGGGCTTTGCATAAATTAAATATTTTAATCTTTGCAACAGCCTAATGAGAAAGATAGTATTCTCATCTCTATTTACATAAGAGGAAACTGAGGCACAGAGAGGGTAAAGAGTTGCTCCGAGGTTAAACAGCGAGCATGTGACAAAGTCAGGATTCAAATCCAGGCAGCCCATCTCCAGGACCCAGACTCTTAACAGCCGCACGATGTCATCTCTTAGAAAAAGTGCAGAAAAGAAGGAAGATCTCAGGAGAAGGAGAAAAATCAGTCGGAACCCCGTGTGCTGCAGGCTCTCCACTCTCACGTTGCCTTTCCCAACAGCACATGCAGGGAAGTGGGTCAGAGCTCCTCGGGGGCTGAGTGGTTGTGTTTTAGGCTGAAATGGAGCAGAACAGGACGAAATCCCATCGCTAGAGCCAGCAATGTTGCTTCTCAGCAGGCCAGGGCCAGGCAGAGCCAGTGCGGGGTGGAGGTGGGTTCTGTCCAAATGGACGCACTTCACCCCACTCCCCACCACCACGCAGCTTCCTCAGTCCCTCTCTGCTCTCTGTGCACCAGCCGGAGCCCCCAGGCGCCAAGAAGAGCAGCTGCAGAAACGGTTGGCCTTCATTTATGAGGGGATTTTGCTTTTTAATTAAAAGAGTGAGCACTCGTGCTTGTTTTCATTAACCATCCTTCAGACAGCAAGATGCTCGCTTCTCCAGTATCCAGAGAGGAACAAACAGGAACCCAGTTACAGAAGGGCAGCGGCAATCCAAGTCCAGGCTGCACGCAAAGCCCTGTAAGCTCCAGGCCCCTCCTGCCAGGACCACGTTCCCCCAGCGGGGGCCAGTCTGACCTTCCTGCGTCCCTGTGCAATCCTACCTCTTTCCCTCGGCCTGGGCTATTCACTCGCCCAAGACACCTCCAAACCCCACCTCTCTCACTCAGACCCTCTCTACTTACAATGTCCAGCTCAAATGCCATGTCCTTGCTGCCTGCTTCTAGAGGTGACACTCTCACTCAGCTCCCAGGGCATTAGGTGTCCTTCACCTGGATTTTCTCCTGCCCCGACCCACCCAGCACCACTCTTCTCCTAGCAGCCCCCAGCCAGTCCTCACCTCTCCTAAAGAACACATCCTCCCAAGGCGCTCCTGGCCCTAAACGGGTGAGGTCTACCCATTTCACAATCACGAAGCTCCTTTATGTGCTTGATAGCATAAAGCATATGTTGTGGTTATATATTTACTTTTGCTATAATTTATTTAATGTCTGGTTCCCCCACTATATTGGCTACATCGTATAAATCAAGTCTGCACCTACTTCCTTCATCATGGCAGCCTTGTGCCTGGTATTGTGCCTGCCAGGCATCTACTTACCTATTTGTACACACACACACACACACACACACACACATACACACGTATTGAATAAACAAATGAAAAACAAGATACATTTTTAAATTATCTTGAATTAGATAACCTTGAAAATTCCTTTTGCTTTTAGAATTCAATAAGAACAACTTTTTAGACAAGAGGGGAACCTCACCTATTCATTTAGAAAAAGTCCTCTCAGGAAAAATTAGCTTTCCTTATCTCGACTGTCTAGCAGGGGCTCAAGGGGGTCCTCGAGGTTTAATTGTGCCATCTGTGGAGGGTGTGTCTTGGTTCATGTCTCAGGAAGTGGGAGATAAAGATGTGGAAAGGTGCTTCTTTTGTTTGAGGGAGAAACAGACCAGTCGGAGGCGGCCGGCAGAGCAGCCTTTGGAACGAGCCAAGAGCAAATGGGCTTCTAAATGCCCCACAGCTGCAGAGGAGGCGTCCAGATGGGTTCTTTCAAAAGTTGAAGCCCCAACACACAAAACTGTTCTTGCCATTTGCTTAACTCTCCCACAGCAGAAAACAAAAAAAGCTTCCCAGCTTTGTTTTGATGCACTCAATTGAAAACAAATATTGGACCCAGCTGTCTCCACTCTCAGATTTAAGAGATGAAATCATGACCACAGAATGGATGTGTTTCTCACCTTCGGCAGTCTCTGCTCCTAGCTACCCAAAGAATCTGAATGAATTCACTGAATTTATGTTCTGGCCCTTAAAAAGTGAACTAAAATGAGATATATTCAAAATACTGGACTGAACTGGCTGTGCTACTAACTAGTTAATTGGACTTTGACAGATCCTACAGCTTTCCTGAAAGTCGGATTCTTAATTTACAAAGTGAGGATTAAAAGATTTTTTATGAATTGTCTTTCTCGCAGGATTATATCAAGGACCAAGTGCACCCAGAAGCAGTACAGGGTCATGGTCCAGAGGCAAGCAGACTTGGGTTGAATCTTGGTTCTACCACTTGTTAGCTGCGTGACCTTGGACAAGTCACTTAACCTCTCTGGGCTTCAGTGTTCTCATCTATTAATGGGAATACAAAAAGTACCTAGCTGTCACTGCAAAGTTAAATAAGAAAATGTATTAATATATAAAGTGTTTAGTGCATGACTGGTACATGGTAGGAGCCCAAGAAATTATAGAAGCAGTAGCAATATCTGTATTAATGTCTCTAAGATAATGTAAACATAGTCAAGATCATCATGATTATTTGCCAAGTTAAACCTCTATCGCTTTTTGACCTTACCTTTTCCTATACTTCCACAGAACATCATCTCCATATTGCATATTTGGAACTTAGCTATACTCCCCCAGATATTTTCTCTAATGGTTTGGTTACAGTCAGAAGCACATGTGGCTCACTCAGGTCATACCTCCTGGGCTGGAAATGGGAGGTGGGAGTGAAGTGCAGGGCAGAGTCACCTAATCCAGGCTCCCCTCTGCAGGTTTAGGGACTTTATTTGGAATTCATTCCCAGAACTGAACAGTATCTCAGGGACTGACATGAACATCCTTCCCCACCGCACACACACATAGAAAAAAATCCATGATTATAAATAATCCTAAATTCTAGCACATTCTTTAGAGCTGTAAAGGATTGGCTTACCTTTAGTGATAAGAAGGTTTGACAGCATATCACAACCAGGGCCCCCCTCACTGGTGGGAAAACATGGATGGTGCCTGGCATGAAATAAATGCTCAGTAAATATGTGTTGAGTGAATAATGTGGTTATTATTAATGAGAAGATTGTCATGGTATCAGTTATCTATTGCCACAATAATGCAGCAAATCAAGCTTCGCAAAAGCCTCAGTGACACACCCTAGGCAGTTATTGCTTTCATACACCAGGTCAGCTGCAAGTAGGTTGGGGTGGCTGTTCCATCCTGGATACGAATGGGTCTCATCAGTGGAAAAGCTGGAAAACGAGGGCCAGGTTCTCTGGTGCTGAGCCCAGTACCCTTCTAATAACCCCAAGTTCTCCGCATTGTTTACGGGATCAGTCACAAATTCCAATGAGCTGGACCAGGCCTGAAACAAGGTCTGGCACAATTGCTAAATTCTAGGAGGCAGAATTTGGGCCAGCATTATTAATGGACTGGATTTAGTGATGGGACAGGGAGTGGGAAGGATTCCACTGGGGGGAGGAGTGTTTGCCTGCAGGACACAAACCATCCATCTTGGCCACTGCAGGGGAAGCCATTTGCTTGGCACATGCATGTGTTACCTCCCAAGGGAGTGTCTCCTCTTCCAGCTCACAGGTAAGAAACATTCAGGTGGTGAGTGACTTAGTATGTACCTCTGAAAGGCTGGATCCAGGGCTCAGAATGGTCTCCTTGGGCCCAAAATTGCAGTGACACACACAAACCACTGGGATTGAATTTGTTTTAAAAGATCTTGTGGAATTCAGTCAAAGTGCCACCTATCTCCAGCTCCAGGTAATCGGTTGGGGGTACTTTTTCAATCTTTACTGGTCAGTTGACATAGAAAGAATCTGAATAAAGAGGCAAAAGTCAGCCTCTCTTCAAGACCATTCCACCTTTAGGGGTATCTTTCTATGTTATATAATTTGAAGATGTCAAATTGCCATTATTCCTTATGATTCATTCATTCATTCATTCATTCAATAGACATATATTGAGCCATATGTGGCAGCTATTGGACTAGACATTAGGGATAAAGAAAGAATAAGCCACAGTGTTTAACCCAAAGAGCTCTATTTTTCCATAATGGGGAAAATAATCACAAAAATTATGAAAACATTATGATGAGTATATACGCTACATGGCAGGTGATTAAAAAATGAGCTCTAAGGAAGATGAAGCATTGGAGGTATGTCCTGAAGGAAAAAGGAATTCTAAGCAGAGAACATGAAAGATGTGTGGATTGGCTCATTCAAACTCCTTCCCCTTATCCTTCTAGGGAAGACTGGAAAGCTAGAATTCACATTGTGCAGACTCCCTTGCAGCTAAGGTCTGAATACAAATTAGATTCCAACAATTAGATGTATTTGAGTGGGATTTGAAAGGTAGAAATAAGCTAAACCAACCTATCTGCTCTCTTTTGTATTGCTTCTGCTGGTAAGAAACTTCTTAGGAATATGAAGTTTTTCTATAGTAGCATTGCAGGGTCTAATTTCCAACTTTGTGTCCTTGCATTTGAAATGGGAGCAGAGGTCCTTGAATCCAGAAAGCTCCCTGGCAGCCTCAGAAATAGAAGCTCCCCTGTGAGTCAATTCTGTTCTGATCTGGAAGTAAGTCCTTCCAATGATTTTGCTACCACTGAATTCCTCCCACTAAATGCCTTTCTATTTTAAATACATAAATTGATTTCTATTTCCTGCACTCAACCCTTACTTGTTTGGAACTTGGAAGCAAACAAAGGCTTAAAGGTGGGATCTTGAGATTTGTTATCTGAGCTTAGTGGGTTTGAAAGCAGGGACAATTTGATTACCATCTGAGGTGAGACTCCTGATTGTGAGGGAAGGACTTCCTGGCTATGGACTGGATCCAAGCATAACATAGTAGCCTCACTGAGATGAATGGGTGGAGGGGCTAGAATGTGTGGAGCAGGCATTGAAGAAAGTTGTACAGATTGTGGAGGGCTGGACTGTATAAGCAAAAGGTGAGACTACCTGAGGCTTGCCACAGAGGGTAGAATAGAGAGAGCACAAGATAGAGCACAAAACAATATCAACACAAGTTCAAGGTGACCAAATATCAATTGAGCCACTTTCAAAAAAAAAAAAAATCAATCCACTTCATCCATATTGTTCAACAAAAGTTCTAAAGTACTAGACATGCAGAATCAACATTGTTAAGATGTCTACACTACCCAAAGTGATCTACAGATTCAACGCAATCCCTATTAAAATACCAACATCATTCTTCACAGATGTAGAAAAATTAATTCTACACTTCGTATGGAACCAGAGAAGACCCCACATAGCAAAAACAATTCTAGGCAATAAAAACAAAATGGGAGGTATCAACTTACCAGACTTCAAACTTTATTATAAGGCTGTAGTAATCAAAACAGCTTGGTACTGGCACAAAAATAGAGCCATTGACCAGTGGAACAGAACTGAGAACCTAGATATAAAACCATCCTCATATAGCCACCTAATCTTTGACAAAGCAGACAAAAACATACACTGGGGAAAAGAATCCTTATTCAATAAATGGTGCTGGGAAAACTGGATAGCCACATGCAGAAGACTGAATCAGGATCCACACCTTTCACCTCTCACAAAAATCAACT
>RJWJ010044522.1:0-12145 GCA_004363605.1 Indri indri | reverse complement strand
CATTACATTGAATATATGATACAATCAATTGAGGAAAATGCTCTTATTATTTTAAACCTGAAAGTTAATATTAAAGGTATTTTAACAGAAAGGTGGTAATCAGGGGAATGGATCTGACATATAACCTTTACTACAAAGTTTTCTTCTAACACTGCTATCACACTACAGAAAGCAATCTTTATTTACCACAAGGAAATCACGTATAGGAAGTAACTCCATAACACTAAAATAATAAAACTCTAGTCCTGACCTCCCACCTGAGTTTGTTTCCACTGAAAGCATCTCATCAGCACAACTGCAACACATCCAAAACCACATTCAAGAGTTCCCCTCTCAGACTGACTTACCATTTTTCACACTTCTGTATTAAACAGGCCCCCTACCATAAACGGATACTAATATTTTTGTATTCTAAAAACTATGACATATTTAAAAATCTCCCAAATTGGCTCCCGATTCTTCTGTTAACATTAAGGGCATCTTAATCCTCCAGCGCAGCCACTTGAAATCTTTGCTCTCTGACCACTCTACCATTATCTCATCATGTCACATCTCACTAATCGTGCCTGTGCAACTTTTCTCCGTTCAGCTGATCTTCACCATCCTCACTGCTACTTACCTGCTTCAGCCCTGTGCTTAACCACACTGGCCCCAATTTTGCATGGAATGTATGCAGTAGAATTAGGTTTTCATAAGCCTGAAGTTTTCAGAGGACAAATACCAAAACCAAGTACGCCACAACTCCGTTCCTTTCCTGGCTAACTCCGACCAGTGGTCTTCCTTCAGATTTTATCAGACTTCTCTTCCAGAGAGGATACCCTGAACCTCTTCTACAATGGCCAGGTGTCGCTATTTGCTCCCCCAGCAATTACTTGTTGAATGAATTAGAGCACTTTGCTTACCTACCTGTCTCGGCGTCTACTTGATTACACAGTACTAGAATTTTCTACTTGGTGGAACTATACACTCCACCATAACAAGACTGCCTTATTCGGGGTTTATAACCAGTGCTGGCACTCTTTAAGCGTTTTCAATAATAAAGTAAAGAATAAATGAAAGAGGCAGGAATGAGACCATTAAATAAGTCTTGGGAGGCAAAAGGTACCAACTTCGCTTGGATAAAGTGAGAAGACAAAGAGACAAGAGGAGCAAGGCGCGGCGCGCAGTAGGAAGAGCACAGGACAGCGGACCAGGCGTGTCATCGCAGCTCTGTCCAGGCGCACTGTGACCTTGGGCAGGTCATCTTATCTACCTCCAATTTTCCCCCCTCAGATTTAAAGCAATGGCTTCTAAGATCCCGCAGAGAATAACATCGACCCCAGGAAATCGGAGAATGGTAACTGAATGTGCAGGAAGGGGGATGGGGTTGCCTGAAGACCTGCGGGGTCCAACAGCGCTGAAATGCGTTACCTGACCGTTCCGTGAGGAGCAGCGAGCAGCACAAGCACAGTCGCCGATGCCTCCGGGCTTCCAGACGACAAAGGGTGGCGGGGAAGGGGGCGAAGTGGTAGGAGCGCCGAGACTCTAGGAAACATCGCTGAGAAACAAATTGAACAAAAACGCCACCGGAATAGTTCGTCCGCCTGCCAAACACGTCCCCCGCGCTCTCTTCCGTTCCCTAGCCGGGCGGGTTCCTCTCTCTTTGCGTTCCGGCGGGCAACAGAGGCTGGTTCCAGACTCGCCCGCGGCCGGGTCCAGCCAGTCGCCTCCAGGCGACTCCGCCCTCTCCGCTATTCCTAAAGTGCAGTTAGTCCTGGGAGCAGGGCGACCGCTCGCTGGGTGAGGGAGTACCGGGACCTGCAGCCAGAAGAGTGGAGCGACTGCTCAGTTGTGCGGAAACTGGTGATGGGGCCTGTAAGATGAGGCAAAGAACAGACCCTATCGGGCATTGTTTTGGGAGAAAGGGTCCACAGCGTTCATGTTCTCAAAATGAGCCGCGGCCATGGAAGAGATTAAAAAAGATTACCATGGGATATGCTGCCCGATAAATTAAGCCACAATGACTTCGATAAATTCCAAAAATAATTTCAAAATTCTGTCCTTTGAAAAACTGTAACTTGTGCAATTGCCCAGAGCAATCATTTATGAGAATGGCAAAAATAAAGCCTGAAAGTGGAAACCGTTTTTCCTCCTCTTTCTATTGTGGTACTGACTCACCAGTCATTTTCTTACCAGTACTCCCTCGAAGTGAACACTCTAGAAACAATGCACCTTTGGCAAGAAGCAGAAATCAACTGAAATAACTCCTGATATAGATCAGTGACTTTGTCCTAGATGTCTCATGAAATTACGTACTAATTAACTCAACAAGCCTTCCAAGAAAATGAAAAAAATCATCCTGTATTCTAGTTGTCTATTGCTACACAAAAAACCACCCTAAAACTTAGTAGCTTGAAACAACAATTTATTATCTCTCCTGGTTCTGTGGTTGACTGGGCTCAGCTGGGTATACTCATGTGATTGTCATCAGAAAGTAAGTAGGGTGGACTGGATGCCGAAGATGGTTTCTTCACTCACACATCTGATGCCTCAGCTGGAATAACTGGAAGAAACAGAGGCTGTTTGGGCATCTCCATCCCCCATCTGCACCCCATGACCTCTCTACCTGGCTAGCTTGGGCTTCCTCACAGCATGGCATCTCAGCATATTTGGACTTCTTACAGAGCAGCTGGCTTCAAGTGAGCATTTCATGAGGCCCAGACTGAAGTTGCACAGCACTGAAAGTCACAGAGCAACACTTCCATTGCATTCTACTGGTGCAAAATGACTCATAGGCCCAGCCCAGATTCAGAGGGAAGGGACTACACTTCCCTTTGAGTACCAGCAGGGATAGTTCACTGGGGGACCCTTTTTGGAGACTTGCTACCACATCCTAGGAAACTTTTAGTTAAGTCCATTCACTTCATCAGTCTATTCTGATGGCTTCTCTTTGTTTGTTTGTTTAATTTCAAACCGTCTTGATTATCTTCTAAGAACTTCATATTTTGATTTATATAAAATTTTGTAAAGAACTGCCATATGCATTATTTAGTTTGATCATTGTAACAATCCTGGTAGGCAAAGCAACAATTTTTATCCTCAATTTACTAATGGGAAAAATGAGCCTCAGAGAAGTTAAGTGGATCTGTGGCTGTTGGGTGCCAGCCCACAAGCCCTCTGACTCCAAAGCTGGTCTCCTTCCCAGCTGCTCATGCCCACTCAATAGCATGTTTGTGTTCCTTTGGCATCATTCCAGCCTGAAATGACAGCATGTTGAAGTTCAACTAACAACATCTAAGACCCAGTGTAAGCAAAGTTGTGCTTCTAAGAGTATGCTAAGACATTAAGAAAGGGCAAAGAAAACTTTAGTCACATGTCTTGTATAGAGATTTTAATTAGAATGTATTTCAAATTAAGATTGTAGCTGTCGACTGAACTGTTTAAAATAAAGGGCTTCTATTATTATATTATTGAAAGCTCTACCCCTGGCACAAATGGACTGGTCTGGAGTTCTCTTCTTCTTGTCCTTGGTTTCCTTTCCCTTGGTTAAAATTAAATCCTAATAGATACTGAAATGGTTTAAAGTCAGAAATGGAATGGAGAAAGTGGTCAAGGAGACTGCTTAAGGGAGGTTATTGACACTGTGATGATAGAGTTGTCCACATGAGAAAACCTTGTACTGGTAAAATAAACTTACAGGTCACTGCATTGCAGTGTCCAGTAGGATAGTGACAATTATTCAGATTCTTTCATGAAATGATGCTGGGGCCAAAAGTAAAAAAGTGTTTCAAAGATTACTTACTCTCTCCAGCTGTCAAACTTGATTTTATGAAATATGCTTTTTGGAAAAGGTAGCAATAAATTTGCCATCATGCACTAATGTTAGATGAATAACATTATGAAAACTAATGAAAGATGAATAATTACATCAGCTGGGATAATTCAAAATTAGGCATAATCTCCTATCACTTCAGGGTAGCTTTTCCAGAAATGACTTTAGGTCAGGTCAGATTTTGCTACCAAATCAGTTACTAAAATTTTTTAGTTTTCAGAGTTGTTTGGTTCTGGAATTGAGGATAAAGGATTTTTGAATTGAGGTTAAAAGATTATGGGCCTGCTGTATAATAGTTTCCAGAAGGCGTCAGGCAACAGTTCTCCCATTTCCAATTCCTTCTTTATATTACTAAACAATTTTAGCATTAGGTATTCTCTACCCCTGCTCCCATTGCCTTAGATAAGGCCCTGCCTAGCCTGCCTACTTGCAACTTCTGGCACCTTCACCTTCAACAGTATGCTCTCCATGGCTCAAGTGATCAAAGGTACAAATCTGAGTACACATTTTTTTCTTTTTCTTTTCTTTTTTTAGTGATTCTATCAATGACTCGCTACTGCCCATAGGAGAGATTCCTAAGATAACAGTTTGCAGCTAAAGGTTGTTTTTGATCTGGCACCTACCCGTACAGTTCTACCTCATCTTCTTCTGGTCCCATCTCTCTCTCCTTCTCTACTTTCAATATAAGACTGTTCACTGAATGTCCTCACTTTTTCAACCTCTGGACTTACCTGTCATTTAAATGCTCTTTCCCTCATGGCAACTTGGTGAATTTGTACTCATTCATGATACAACTCAAACACATCCTTATCTGCAAGAGCTTCTCAGACCTGCTGAAGTAGAGTTTATCATTCTCTTTTTTTCTTCGTTGTGTTACTTCATGTGGTGTGCGTGTGTGCATGTGTGCGTGTGTGTGTGTGTGTGTGTGTGTGTAGCATTGATCACACTACTGCAGATTTTATCTACCTGTTTGTATTTGCAACTAGGCTGTGGGCTTCCTGAGGGCAGGAAGATGACTTTGTCATTGTATCTCTGTAATTCCCAATATCCTGTTCAGTACCTGGGTGTGTTTTAAATAAACGTTAGTTGAAGGACTGAATAACTGGGATGTGGTTCTACCTTTAGGCCAATGTTTCCTGAAAAGTGGTCCAAGGACTAACAGTTGCGGAAACATATAAAATATGCATTTAAAATAAATTCTGCCGATGTTCTGAAGATTAGGAAACATTGCTTGGCGGGGGGGGGGGGGCTTTGGAGCATGTGGGGTTTGTTTCCAGTGCCCACTTCGTAGTTTTTCTGCCTACCCCATTTCCTCTCTGTTTTCCAATGTTCTGTGTCTAATCTATTTTGCAACGACAAACCAGACAACAGAAATTGAACAGCACCTCATCCCTTATCCTCACAACAATCCTGAGGTCCATCAGACGTAGGTTTATAAGTTGTGTGTAACATAATGTTGCTTATTACTTCCATAGACTCTGCTTCAGGGTTTGAGGATGTTTTCTATGGAATGGAAGGCAGACTTGAGTCTATGGGCCTTGAAAATGATCTTGGCTCCTCGAAAGCTCATTTTATTTTACTACTTTTCATAGCTCTGTTCTGGAGGGCTGAGGTTGCTTGATAGCTGATGTCCAGAAAGTGTCAGCCAGGGGTTTAAAACTTCCTCCGTTAGAAGGGGACTGTTCTGCCCAGGGATGGCTTAAGTGAGATGGAATGAGACCCCCTTCTGCATGGGCAGACAGGACTGATAATCTATTATATAATCAAAGGATGGATTTGAAATGGTAATGTAACTTTCCCTGGTCCTTTTTTATTACTACTCTATACAATGACACTTGAGAAAAAAATATATATTTTTCTAAATAAAAAGAAGTCTGGGCCTGATTTCCCCTTTCCTTCCAAAGGTTGGTCAAAGTCCAGTTTCGATCACTGTTGCCAGAGGGCCTGCCCCCTTACTTTGTAAGAGTCCAAAAGTCATAGTCCAGAAGTCTTGAGGTGCTCGTGTCTGTACCGTGTAGGAGGCTGGAAGGCTCACTCCCTCCAGGCCAGATTCAGGCCTGGAGCTCTTTTGCCAAGGTTTTTGTTTTCTGTTCTCTGCCATTCATTGGCAGCCTGATAGAGGACTTACAAACCCTCAGGATCTTGGATGGGGCAGAGTGTGGGTCTTCCTTATTTGTAGAAGTGCTCACCCCATGCTTTTACTAGTTTCAGGGTAACTTGGAGATCAGGCCATCACCCCCAACTTCAGTTAAAGCATTGGTGCCCATCTTCTCAGCTTCTGAGATAATAGAACCCCAATGGGCCTGAAAGAGCTGTTGACCAGCACCCCATTGGGAAGGAGCCCTTAGAACTTTAGAAACAGGAGTAGGTAGGGAAAGGAGATGCTTCCTTTTATGCCAATACTTGGAAAAGGTCCTAAAACAATGGTTGATTTTTTTACGTTAAGTTGGTTTCTTTATTGCAGGACTTCCAGGGGTTTTGTGATATTAAAATATATTGCAAATCTTCCAGAAATATGATAAAACACATTTTCCAATTTTTTCCAGCCCTGCTGAGGTATAAGTGACAAATAAAAATTGTATATATTCAAGGTGTACAACATGATAATTTGATATACATAAACATTGTGTAATGATTACCACAATCAAATTAATTAACATATCGATTACCACACATAGTTACCATTTGTGTGTGTGTGTGCATGTGAGAGAGAGATTAAGACACTTAAAATCTACTCTCTTAGCAACTTTCAAGTGAACAATCCAGTATTATTAACTATAGTCACCATGCTATACATTAGATCCCCTGAACTTATTCATCTCATAACTGAAAGTTCATACCCTTTGACCAACATCTCCCCACTTCCCCCACGCCTCCAGCCCCTGAAAACCACCATTCTACTCCCTGCTTCTGTGAGTTCAGCTTCTTTAGATTCCTCATATAAGTAAGATCAGACAGAATTTGTCTTTGTTGATTGCTTTTTCCCTTGATAACTCACCTTATTATATAAACACCGAGGGGAAAACAAGATACGGATAGACTAGTTTGAGAGCCTTACCAGACCTTGTGTGTAACTTTTGCGTCGGGTTCTTTAGCTCTAGGTCCCTTTGCCCTCATTTTTGTCCTCCTTTCTGAGGGATATAGTCAGGAGGGTCCCTCATGAGGCAGAGTTACTTTTTTGCTCTCTAGCTAGTCATGTTAACAACGGTCGCAGATTATGTTCGGTTATAGGCCAGATCCTGTTCAAAGAAGCTTTTCATAAATTACCTCTAATTCTTACAACTCCATATTATTATCTCCATTTAACAGATGTAGCTCACAGAGTTTAATTTTCTCACACAGCCAGTGAATAGTAGAGGCAGAATTTGAGGTATTATCTATGTAACTCCTAAGCCCATGCTCGTTCTAATATCTTTCTAAATCTTTTAGCATTAGATTAAAAATACAACCTCCACATAATGTCCTTCCTGTGAACTTTGAGTCATTGACATATTCTCTAAAAATAAAGTGCCCAAGCTCTACTATGTATTTTTTTCCTTCTTGTTGCGAACCTAAAGAATATGGAATAACTCAAACAATTCTTGCTGGGCTACAGGGTGGAATATTTCATTACCTTATTTTTATTACTGTCCAATTCCCTCATTTATCCTAAGAGTCCTGGTTTGTAGAGAATTAAATCCATTCTATTCTCTGCTCACAGGTGTAATCTGGGTATCCTCTTGAGGACTGGAGGCACAGTACAGTTGTCTGTACTTTTCATCTCATAGGTATGAATTTAAACATACCTACAGATCTGACAGTTAGAGGACTACATTGGCCCAATGACATAAATGTTTCTAATTCAGCTACTAAATTTTTTCTTCCCTACTGAGGCTTGGGAGATTTTTCTTTCTAAATTGTTCAATTTTCTGCAGATTATAATGTGGCTATTTTAATCATAGTGCACCGTGATTGCTTGTTGAAGTCATCAAATCACAATTCCCAGGGCAAGCATTGGAAAAGCATCATTGCATTTGGTTCATTTCCCATCCAATGTTTTCCCACGGTTTCATAGTCGAGCTTCTGTATTTTCTAGCAATAATTATTTTGCAGATTGCCCCATAAAAGAAAATTGGCTGATTGTTTCTTGGTCATATTCCTTAAAGTGTCAACTGCTGTGAAAAAGTTCTGTTTTGCAGACTGGGTATGGACAGGAAATTGGACATAGTTGTATTAAAAGGAAAAAATGTAAAGTAAGAAATAGGAGTTCTGGTTGAAAGAGGTGGCTACCCTTACCATAAGAATATATCGATAGATTCTCTCCCTTTTCAGGTAAGTTATTGATTAACATTCAGACCCAGTGATGGACACCTCCTAGGTCTCTGTGTGAAAACTCTTCTTCTGTCAAGGGATTCATCTGAGGGAACATTCTACATAGCTCAACACAGCTGATTGGATTGGGAAGGGCATCTCGACATAATATGGTCAGCAGACTATATGGGGAGCTCAGAGGAAAATCTCTGCCCATATAGAGAGAACAGGGACCAACCTGATCAACCCCCTCTTAGAAGTGTGCTTAAGAGAGTATAGAGGAGATCGTGTTCTCAGTGGCAGCTCCAGAAGGTGAAAGGTCATGAAGTAGAGACCAGGTTATGGTGGACCATGAGTGAGCACATGCTCTAAGTAAGAAGAAGCCAGAAGGAAACCAACCGGTAGAGGCAGGATGTGAAAGAGTCACGGAACAGGTTGAGAGAGTAGCAGCTGAGTCCCATGAATGCCTGAGGGCTTTGATGAACATGGAGGAGCTTGTGTCTGTGTCCCTCAGGCGGCCTTAGATTTGGTATGAAGTGGGTTGTGTGTCCCCGGGCTTCTGTGACGCCTGTTTGACATTAGTGATTCCTGCTTTCTTTTTTCCATGTGTATCCTGACAATAAACTCCCTGTTCTCTGAAGCAATTTGGAGATTTTTTAATCTCCCTAAGCAGCACGTCTGGTACTCATTTAAAATATTGAGAGTATTTTTTTTTCAGTCCAGGTTCATTCTTTTATTGATTAGTACAAGAAGTAGAAAGGTCAGATCAGAAACATACTTTGAACATAATTCTACTGATATAAAGGACATAGAGTTTATGCATCCCCCCTTCATTTAGGAGGAATTAATGTTAGGTACGTTCTCTGTGCATGAAGGTGAGCCACGAGAAGGGACGGTGACCCACATATCGTGATTCCTTCTTGTCAAATCGAGAATGATCCTTTCAAGAGTTAACCATGTTGAGGATCAACACTTACCAGCACTTATACTCACGGGTTGAAATTATGTTTATTCAGTAAAGTCTAATTTACCCTGCATAGTAAGTTAGAGACTTTAAGAAGAACTGTAACCTTCCCAAGATTAGAGCTCTGTTGAGCTTCACGCGTCAGTCTGAGGCAAGGCCATCACGGGCGTAATGCAGGCATGATGGCAATGCGCTCTTATGCTTCTGGGGTAGGGAGGAAATAGAGCAAGTGGCCAAGAATGTGGATATTGATTCAATACCCAGCTCTACCACTTATTATGCGCTAGCTTGGCAAGTTACTTAATCTCCAGTTTTCTTATATGCAAAATGGAGATGATAATATCAAGCATGTAGTGGTGGTGTTGTAAACATTAAATAAAGTGATATATACTTAAGTGCCTAACACAATAGTTAGCATTCAATAAGGGCTCAAATAAATAGCTATGATTGTAGTATTAATAGCAGTCTATGTTGTACTTGTTGTATTCATTGTAATTATTATTGTTGTTGTTGTTGTTGGATATGGTTCGTGGGCCAAACCTGGCCCATAGTCCGTTTTTGCAAATAAAGTTTTCCTGGAACACAGTCACGCCCTCTCATTTGCTTGTTGGCTATGGTTGCTTTCACAGTGCAACAGTAGGGTGGAGTGATTGTGGCTGACTGAATGGCACACAAAACCTAAAATATATATGATTTGGTTCTTTATAGAAAACATTTCGTGACTTTTAGCACAGTGGAAAGGAAATAGCAAAAGTCTAACAGTCACATAGGGCTGTACTTGAATTTTGATTCTACTCCTTAGCTTGATGAAATTGGTCAAATTTCCCTCTGAGACTCAGTTTCCTCACTGGTTGCCGTGCAACATAGATAGACATGTTATTGCGATGACGTGTGTGAAAGCCCTCAGTACAAAATTGTTTCTCATAAATAGTATCATCAGTGTCTTCCTTTTACATACCTTCTTTCTGGTTTTCCTCCTATAGTGAGGAAAGTAGATTGGACGGTTCTGAGTTTAATTTCACTGTTTCAAAAAAATGTCAAAACATTGTTAATTTATGCTTTATATACACATTGTTACCTATTTACAAGTGGCTAGCTGCACTTTGCTGGAATTCTTAGAACCAAGCAGGACCACTCAAGGCATCAGCAACAGAAGTAGATACTTAATTCAAATAACAAATATTCTTATCTAAGGCAGAAATAATTTAATTCGTCTTTTATAGTCATTAAGGCAAATTTTCCAAAGCAGAATATTATAGAAGTGCCCCCACAATGTTAATGTTTTATTTATTAAGCTTAGTATAAATTGAGGTAACTTGATATTTGCATTATGATAGTGTATAATTAGAATTATAATGTATGTCTTAAATATAATTTTAATTTAGACAAGATTTACTCTTTTCGAGTGGCCCTAAGTTTATGGACTTGGTCAGGTCTATCTGGTGGACGGGTACAGGACCAAATGTGAGTCATAGCTTCCATATTCTATTTTACAGACATGAATTAATCATAGCCAAGTTCTCTGGTGATTACTTTAGAAGGCTGAGTATAGCATGACATTTTCATGCAAATCACTCTGGCTCTTCAGTCTTGAAAATGTTTAGTTGTCTTAATTTTGTCACACTCACAATCACTCATGAATAACTAACATCTCCTATTTTCCTGCTAATTCAGAAAAAAGCCCACCATATGATTTCTACAAATTAGTTATAAATATATCCCATTTTCAGAGGGTCAGAGAGACAAATTATTAAAGGTGTACATGCTAAACAAATCAAGTTTTTATTTTTACCGTTATTTATTTCTTTTTCATTTCCTTTTCTCTTCTTTTTAAAAATTCTTCTTGGTTTGCTTATCTATGTTGACTTAATTCCCATCTTTTAGATATAACCCATTGTGAACCTGGGTCTTAGGATGCAGAACTTTAATAGGGAAGCCTGCAGGTAGGAATATCGAACATTCTTCCCAATATTCATTTTCCCCCTAAAACTAATTTCTAAACTCTATATTTTGAACACTTTTGCCATTGGCCCACATGATTCTGCTTTTCACTAGTGTCCAAAGTGGCTGAAACATCAGCATCAGGATGGTGGCATTGCCCCACGGAGCATCTTATATGCATCTCTCAGGTAGGAGTGTTAAGTTATCCACATAGTAATTAGGCTAATTGGTGGCAAAGGTGGTGGGCTCAACAAAACACACATGAATTTTGTAAATAGGATAGGATAATCTCCCCACCCAATGTCTTATTCAAGTTTTTTAAATGAGTAATTCTCTCCCCAGACTTCCCACACTTAATGATGTCTTACGTATAACATACACATAGTAGGCCCTCACTAACAAACTTGTGGGGAGAATAAATGAGTTTGCAGCACTAATTGCTGAATCCAGTTTAAATATATTTTTGGTTATGTGGTCAGCACCCTTGATACCACACACTTAAATGGACTTGTATTTCTTCCCTGTCTAATTCTATCTGCTTCCTGGAATCACCTCCCACATAAATAACCTGCCCCCAAATCTTGACTCTGCCCTTGGGATTGCCCCAACTAAGACAAGATTATCTGAATAATCAGCATATATTGCTTTTCAATATCTAAAATAAATATAAATGGGAAGTACAAATTGTGCTTTTCTCCGGAAGACAGAATAAACACCCTTTTAAGATCTCATAATATTAATTATAAATAAAAACTTAAGTGACCTTGGCTCACTTTCAACAAAAATCTAGCTCTTAAAAAAGAGATCTTCTCTGCACCATGAATTCTAAATCTATTTGGGATTTTAATTTTAACCCTTGAAGGAAATTGAACTCAAATAGCAAGAGCACTTGTTCTTCAGGAAGCCTGGGGGCTATTAAAAAAAGCAACCTGATGCCTTATAGTTGCTATGAATCTGCAGAAGAGAATCTGACTGGGGGAAAATGCTGCAGTAAGAATCATTTATGTTGATATCTGATTCTTGGTCTCATATCTTAGAAACCCTTTAGATCGTTAACAGTTTATCTCATAAGATCCCCATATATAAGATAAAGTTGTCATTCATTTGGGATTTATTTAGAGAATTTAAGAGAATGTGAG
>RJWJ010044521.1:0-12134 GCA_004363605.1 Indri indri | reverse complement strand
ATACAAAATGAACTCTCAAAACTCAGTAATAAGAAAATAAACAGCCCAATAAAAACAATAGGCAAAAGCTTTGAGCAGACACTTCATTAAAAAAAGATAGATGGATGGCAATGATGCTCAACGTCATTAGGGAAATGCAAATTAACATCGCAACGATGTACCACTGTGTATCTATTTGAGTGATTAAACTCAAAAAGACTAATTATACCAAGTAGCGGCAAGGATGTGGAGGAAATGGAACTCTCATACACTGCTGGTGGTAGCGCAAATGGTACAGCCATTTTGGAAAACAGTTTGGCTGTTTCTGAAAAAGTTAAACATACACCTACCATATGTTCTAGCCTCTTCCAGGTGTTTTCCCCAAAGGAAAAAAAAAAAGCATATGTCCATACAATGACTTGTACATGAATGCTTATAGCCATTTATAATCTCAAAAATTCACGACAAGCTTTTGTAGAGTTCTTCCACAAGTGAATGGATACACCGTGGTGCATCTACACATGGAACACTACTCAGCAATAAGAAGGAATGAATGTGGACACACACAACAACCCGGGTGCCCCTTCAGAGAATTATGCAAGGTGAAAGAAGTGCACACTGAACGATTCCATTTATATAAAACTCTAGAAATGGCAAATGAATCCATTGTGACAGAGAGCAGATTCAAAGTTAGCCTAGAAAATGGGGGAAAGGGACAGAGAAATTACAAACGAGCACATGAGGAAACCTGTGAAGATGACAGATAGACGTGTTCATGATCATAATTGTGATGATGGTGTCATGAGTGTAGGCCCACGTCAAACTGATCAAATTGTACCACACACTGGCGGGTTTAAACAACAGACATTTATTTCCTCATAGTTATGGAGGCTGGGAGTCCACGATCGAGATGGGGGCAAGGTTGGTTTCTTTAAGGCCTCTCTCCTTGGCTTGCAGACGGCCTCCTTCTCCCTGTGTCTTCGTATGGTCGTATGGTCGTCCTTCCGTGAATGTCTGTGTCCTAATCTCCTCTCCTTACAAGGACACCAGTCAGACCGGCTTAGGCCCACCCTCAGGACTCCATTTTAACTTAATCCCCTCTTTAAAACCCCCGTCTCCAAATATATAGTAGTCACATTCTGACATAGCGGGGTTAGGGCTCCAACATATGGATTTTGAGGGGAAAGAATTCAGCCCGTAATGAACCATGTTTCCCATTTATAGTTCAGCACTTACCATACAGCTGGTTTAGATAGAGCCAAATTCCTTTTAGGATATTCTGGTTGTGTGAATTACACGACTAGCAGGAGAGAGATTTTCTTGAATTAGCAATTCTATGACACTACCAAAAGCTAGAGCTGAACACCTAAAAGACACATACACTGACAGAGATAAACAGGAAAAAGGAAATGTGATCTTTTGTGGGGCGGGGTTGGAGACATAAAGAAAGTCCTGGAAGGCATTCATTCCAGTAACATGCAATAAGAGGGAGAAAAGATACATGATCGCAAAGTAGTTTTTTCTTTATCCTCAGGTCGGGTTTTACCATCAACCTGCTTGGGTGGACCCACATGAGGATTTTGTTTAGTCTGGTTGAGGCCTGTCTGTCAGTTAGTCCCCACTGACAGAGAGACAGCCCAGCCCCCAAAGGGCAGTCATGACTTTGCCACTTAAACAAAGGGCAGGTTTCCAGGCAGAGCTTCTTCCTTGCTGTGGGGCCAAACTGGCAGCTGCCGCCTTTGCAAGCCCCACTTTCAGTGGGGGCCAAGGGCAGGAAATTCAAGCCAGAGTCAGGCAGGTGGGGCCTCAAGTGTGGGGGGAAACAGCGTGCACATCTGACAACCAGCCTGAGGCCCAAGGGGAGGCCTTTGAAAAGACTCCAGTCATTAGTTCAAACACTGACGTGTACTTTTATTCCGATAATCAAATAAAGCTCAATTTCGAACTTGTACGCGTTCTTAAATTCCAAAGCAATCCCACTGTGCTGGTGATGAAAACTCTCTCTTTGGGGCGAGACCCTTGGACTTGCGTGTGGAATCGGGAGTTTGGGAAAGGAGCAAAGATCTTAACCTGGGCTCGTGCTGAACTGTTTGTGAACTGACGTCGCAGGGGAGAGAGAAACCCATCCTTCTGGCTGTTAGATAAGCACCCCTACCTTGTACTACACCCAAAAGAATCGCAGTCATTTTTCCAAAGATTTCTTTAAAAGTAAAGGTAAATTACTAGCATTTTGTTAAATGTTTGACAGTCTTCCCACACCTGACACTGATGCGGACGTAGGAGGACCCGCCGTGTCCCTGCTTTGGGACAGTAACTCTGCCCTCTCTAGGCCTCCTTCACGTGCAACGGCTGCTGGGTCATCGATTTCTGTCTAAACCCTTACAGAGTAAATTAAGAGGCAGAAAGTCCTACGTGGTATTTGAGCAGGACTCAAGCTCACACAGGCAACCAGAGAATTATGACTTTAAGGATTATTATTGATAATTATTAGGTTGGCCATTTGATGAATATCTATTTCATGTCATGCACTATAGGCATATATGTGTATGCATATACGTACTGTCTCATTGAATTCTCATAATCTTTAGAAGTAGATAATAATATTCTTCATTTTACAATCAAGAAAATGAGAATCAGGGAAATTTCTTGCCTAGGGACACACAAATCTTCAGTAACAAAGCTCAATTCAGACCTAGATTTGTCTGATTTCAAAATCCATACTCTTTCCACCACTTTCAGCTTTTTCTAAAAGAAGCCCTAAAACATATTAACATTTGGGCCTCTGTTTGGGTTTTGTTATTTGACAGGTTATCTTTGTATGTCTATTTACATTGTAAGGTCCGTAATATGAAAAGACTGGGTCTTTTTCTGGCTTTTTGTTAACAGAATATACAAATTTATACATCAGAAATGTTCCTTGAAAGTCTATACCTGACTTAAGAGTCTTGTACCAAGATCAAGCTGCTGGTTTTGAGAACGTACTATTGTTACATAAAGTGAGATCATGGGAGGAAGCTGGGGACGGGCACATGGGAACTCTCTGTAACTTACTATTGCGACCCCTTGTACACCTTAAACTAGTTCCAAATAAAAGTATGTTTTACTTGTCCTTGATCATGGTAAGAAGGGGCACTGTGGTGGTATAGAATCAACAGAATCAGGCAAGTTGGGTCCTGGGTTCTAAAGCTGCTCCGCCAATAACTAGCTGTGTGGCTTAGTACAAGCCACCTGCCCAGCTGAGGCCTAGCAAAGTCGAGATGGCATGCAAGTCCCATGGTAGCATCGAGAGTTATGATTTCTGTAATTTCAAAACAATGAGTTCTAGATGTGCACTTTAGGAGGCAAGAGTGAATGCATACATCTGATGCACTCCCTTCCCAAACACTCTAAAACTACAGTGAAGAGATGTTCTAAACGTCATACCCCCTGAGGACAGGCAAGACAGGACAGGAGAGAGTGGTGACAGAGTTACAGAAGCTTCCCACCTTCTACGGTGACGGGTGAGGGATACATGGCTTCACAGGCCTGGAGTCGGCAGTTGATTAAGCTAAGGATGAACTAGTTCACTACAGAATCTTCAAAATCTCGGGAACCAACAGCACCAGGTACCTCTGGAAGTGGAGATTCAAAGAGGGTGACGAAAATAAAGATTGGGTGAAAACCCCCAGAGACACACATCTTTAGACTCCTCCCCTGACACTATGTCACCGGGAGTCTGCTTTTCCTCACCCCATCATTGTCTAGAGATTTCACACTCTTAAGAGTGCAAGACAGAAGCCTCTGGACTTGGAAACTGAGAGCACCATGTCAAAACCAAGAAGATGAAATGACTCGCGCACAGTGGATGCTGGGTGGTAAGATCACTCAGCCCTCTGCCCCTGCTTAGCTCCCAGGGGACTGATAGCCAGATCTTCCAGAGACAAGCAGGAGACTAAAGTTCTGCTCCAGAGAATCTGACCGGCCCAAGAGAAATCATCCAAAGATATTGAAATGAGGGTTGCTCAACAAGTCATCCACCCAACCAGCTCGCTCCACAGTGAGACTCACAGGCAGCAAACCCTGCCTTGAGCTCAGAGCTTCCACTTAGCTTTTTGATTCTCAATTCTTTTTCATGAAGATAGATTCACAACAAACCAAAGGGAAGAGCAACTTGGAGTCTATGCAAGGAGAAGAAAACTTTTTCCAAAATAAGTAATATCCTCAGAGAGATGACAGAGGCCCCTACAAAAAGAACAGAGTGCCATTAAAAAAAAGAAGAAGAAACATGCAGAGAACAACAACAACAAGAGCTCTTGAGAATTAAAAACAGGAGCACGCAGACGACCAATTAAATAAAGAGGCTGGAAAATCAAATTGATGGGAAGTATCCCAGAAACTAGAACAAAGACAAAGAGCTGGAAAATGAAACAAAAAAGAGGATGAGTCCAGGAGGCCTGACATTTGGATAATGGAAGGAGTCTCAGAAGAGAAAAATGAGAAACAGAGGGAAAACCACCAACAGTTATTCAAGAAGTTTACCCAGAACAGGGAGACATGAGTTTCCAGAATGAAAGGGCCCACCAAGTACCCAAGATAGCGGATAAAAATGGAGTCACACCAAGGAACATCACTGAGCAATTTCTAAACACTAGGGACCAAAAGGAAAGATCCTATAGGTTTTCATAAAGATAAAATAAGTTATAAGGATCAGGAAACACACTGACTTCAGACATTTAAAAGCAAACAGACAATACACAGAGATCCCAGTTCTGGGTAGAATGGCAAGCACATACTACACCTGGCCTCTCCCGTGAATGGCACTTATAACACCTGGGCAGGATGATACACAAGCTGTTTGAAGACTTTGAAAAGTAAATATTAATAGTAGCAGGCAGATTGAGGAAAAAGACCAGGATCCAAAGTACCACCATAGGAGCCGTGTGAGTATCACTTTTTCCTCTGGAATATTGGAATACTCTAGCCTGGACTCAAGGCAGTGTGACAGCAATGGCAGCAATAGCCTGCGGTGTCTAAGAATTGGAATATTATTCAGCAACTAAAAGGAACAAATTGTTGATTTATGCAACAGCAGAAATGACGTAGATGCATTTTATTGAGTGAAATAAGCCAGATGCAAAAGACCGTTGTATGACTCCATTCATATTACATTCTGGAAAAGGGCACTCTAGGAACAGAAAACAGATCAGTGATTGTCAATAGACGGGGCTAACAACAGGGAGCAGCAATCAGGGAATTACTGTGACAGAATTATCCCAGGATTGAAGAAAACAGTAAGTATCATGCTCCACCAATGTGTTGTTCCCCATCTCTCCCTTCCCTTGGGCCTCCCTATTCCCCGAAACACAATATTGAACCTAGCCTCTCTGTGTTCAAGTGAAAGGAAGGGTCGCACACCTCTCACTTGAAATCGAAAGCTAGAAATAATTAAGCTTAGTGAGGAGGGCATGTCCAAAGCTGAGATAGGCTGAAAGCTGGGCCTCTTAAGCCAAACAGTTAGCCAAGTTGTGAATGCAAAGGAAAAGTTCTTGAAGGAAATTAAAAGTGCTACGCCAGTGAACACATGAATGATAAGAAAGCAAAACAGCCTTATTTATTTTGGATATGGAGAAAGTTTGAGTGGTCTGAATAGAAGATCCAACCAGCCACAACATTCTCTTAAGCCAAAGCCTAATCCAGAGCAAGGCCCTAACTGTATTCAATTCTGCAAAGGCTGAGAGAGGTAAGGAAGCTGAAGAAGAAAAGTTTGAAGTGAGCAGAGGTTGGTTCATGAGGTTTAAGGAAAGAAGCCGCCTCCGTCACGTAAAAGTGCAAAGTGAAGCAGCAAGTGCTGATATAGAAGCTGCACAAATTACCAAAAGAAAGCTGAGATTACTGATGAAGGTGGCTACACTGAATAACAGATTTTCAATGTAGACAAAATAGCCTTCTTTTGGAAGAAGATGCCAACTTAGACTGTCATAGCTAGAGAGGAGAAGTCAATCTCTGGCTTCAAAGCTTCAAAGGCCAGGCTGACTCACTTTTTAGGGCCCAATGCAGCTAGTGATTTTAAGTTGAAGCCAATGCTCATTTATCATTACAAAAATCATAGGGCCCTTAAGAATTATGCTAAATCTACTCTGCTTGTGTTCTACAAATGGAACAACAAAGCCTGGATGACAGCACATCTGTTTATAGCATCGTTTACTGAATATTTTAAGCCAGCTGTTGAGACCTACTGCTCAGAAAATAAAAAAGATTCCTTTCAAAATATTACTACTCATCAACAATGCACCTCGTCACCCAAGAGCTCTGATGGAGATACACAAGGAGATTAATGTTGCTTTCATGCCTGCTAACACAACATCCATTCTGCAGCCCATGGATCAAGGAGTCATTTCAATTTTCAAGTCTTATTATTTAAGAACTACATTGCATAAGGCTGTAAATGCCATAGTGATTCCTCTGATGGATCTGGGCAAAGTAAATTGAAAACCTTCTGGAAAGGATTCATCATTCTAGATGCCATTAAGAACATTCATGATTCATGGGAGGTCAAAATATTAACATTAACAGGAGTTGGGAAGAAGTTGATTCCAATCCTCATAGATGACTTTGAGGGTTTGAGACTTCAATGGAGGAAGTATCTGTGGATGTGGTGGAAATAGCAAGAGAACCAGAATTAGAAGTGGATCCTGAAGATGGGACTGGCAACCTCATGATAAAACTTGAATGGATGTGGAGTTGCTTCTTATGGATGAGCAAAGAAAGTGGTTTCTTGATATGGAAACTACTCTAGGTGAAGATGCTGTGAACACTGTTGAAATGACAACAAAAGATGTAGAATATTCCATAAACTTAGTTGATATAGCAGCAGCAGAGTGTGAGAAGATTGACTCCAATTTTGAAAGAAGTTCCATTGTGGGTAAAATGCTGTCAAACAGTATTTCATGCCATAAAGAAATCTTTCCTGAAAGGAAGAATTAATCAATGTGACAAACTTTATTGTTGTCTTATTTCAAAAATTGCCACAGCCACCCTAATCTTCAGCAACCACCACCTCAATCAGTCACTAGCCATCAACACTGAGGCAAGACCTTCCACCAGGAAAAAGATTATGACTTCCTGAAGGTTCAGATGATTAGCATTTTTTAGAAAAAGTATTTTTAATTAAGATAGGTACATTTTTTAGACATAATGTTATTGTACCCTTAATAGACTGCAGTACAGTGTAAATGTAACTTTTATATGAACCAGGAAACAAAGAAATTTGTGTGACTTGCTTTATTAGGATAGTCACTTTATTGCACTGGTCTGGAACTGAACCCACAACATCTGCAAGGTATGCCTGTACATGTATTTCCTAGCTCTATCTGCTAAGACAGCCTAAGCAATGATATCCCGCAGCAATGAACACACATCTAGTGCCCAGATGTTGATCTCTAAATGCTATTCTCCATTAAAACAAACCAGGGTTCCTTGAAGAAGTGGTTGATCAGTTGGAGCAGGGAAAACAAGATGAGCCTGGAGTATCTTACAGTGCCAGAAAGTAAGAAAGTGCTCAAGAAAAGGAATGGAGGAACAGGACTGAAAGGATACAGGAACCAACCTGCAAGAGCTCCCAATAGCCAAAGCTGGAACCATTTTGACATACAAGATAAATGACAATATAATTAGATCATAGCGCATAGGATAAAATAAGCACTCATGAGTCCATACTGATATGAAATAAATAATTGGATGAATAAATAAATAAGAAGGGACAGCTCTTCTTTACATAATAATTCCAATTAATAAATATAGAAGAAACAAGGAAAATACAAAATCCCCATTAGGACACCACAGTAATAATTGCTGCCAGCAAGACTCACCAATGGATGCTGCCAATTAGTGGGCAACAGTTAGAAGAGAAACAGGTTATTTGCATAGTCTAACAGTGTCGCCCTCAAGATATTTATTACCCAAAATGGGAAATATGGTGACTTTATAGCAGACTAACCCAGCCACTTAATCAAGTGATCAAGGTAAACATCAGCAGTAATAAGAATTACGGACATCATGAATTCTTTGCTATGATACACCAGGCAGGGCACATCACTTATGTGGTATTCTTGCTAAAAATTCACCGGAAATCAAAAAGAGACCCAAATAGAGGGACATTCGACAACATAATGGACTGCTGTTCTTCAATAGTGACAAAATCATGAACCACAAGGAAAGACTGCAGAACTTGCACAGATTAGAAAAGATTAAGAAAAATAACCAAGTGCAATGTGGGATCCTAGCTTGGATCCTGGAACAGAAAAAAGACGTTAGTGGAAAAACTGGTGAACTCCAAATAAACCTGTAGTCCAGTTAACAGTATTGTATCAAAGTTCATTTCTTGGCTTTGATCACTATACTATGGTTACACAAGACATAAACCTTAGGGGAAGCTGAGTGAGTGATACATGAAAAATCCTCTGTGCTATTCTTTTTTCTTTCTTTCTTTCTTTCTTTTCTTTGAGACAGGGTCTTGCTCTGTCACCCAGGCTAGAGTGCAATGGCACAGTAATAGTTCAGTGCAGCCTCAAACTCCTGGCCTCAAGCGATCCTCTTGCCTCAGCCTCCCAAGTAGCTGGGATTATAGGTGTGAACCACAGTGCCTGGCTATTTTTACTTTGCTGTAAGTCTAAAATTATTTAGAAAAAAAAAATTTTTTTTAAACACATACTATGTTGAAATAAGTCATCTTACATTCTAAACTGAACTGTCACAGCTAACTTCTAAGATTTACTCTATAATGATGTGGATTTATAAATGTAAATTCCCCAGAGCTCAATCCTGATGGATAACTCAGCCTTGGTGCCTGGGCCAGCTGCCTGGCTCATTCTCCTTGCTCATTTTTCTACATGAGCCAATAGGTTTGGCTGAAATTCCAAGGCCTTGGACTTTGCTGGACTAGAAGAGAGAGGAAGGGGAAGTGAATAGCCACCGGGGTCGAACCTGCTTTCCTGTGCTCTGCTAAGCTGCTTCTGGCTCCTGCTCTACAAAGCTAAACCTCTACGGAAGCCACTCTTTCATCATCTCCTAAAGATTACAGAATGATATAGTCTAGGTTGGAACTATATCATCTGTTTATGCCCTCAGAATTTTAAAAATGATCCCCATGTTTACAAATCTGAGCTTACATGTTGCATTTGTGGAGAAATAACGAAGTGGCTGCCAGGCAGCAGCAAGACTATTCATGTTGGGAAGCTTCTCCAAGCAGAAGCAGGTTAGGTCCTGAAAGGCTGTTCTTAAGTGCACTATTTGTCATTCCAGTTGCCTTGGAAGGGTTTAAGCTTACGGCCCTCAGATTTATTTCCACCAAACAGGCATGTTTTAAAATCAAACACATGCTCCTCCTCCGACCTCGTGTATGCACTCTCAGGCATATTTTCCACCAACAAATCCACTTTTTCTACGTTGACAATTCCATTGAGACAGATAACATCTGCAAGCATCGTAAGAATCTCCTTAGCAGCTTCACATCCACCACCCCACTGCTCTCTGAAATCGGGCAAATTCAAAGGGGCCTTATATAGAGGAAATATCCAAGGCTTGGCCTAAACATTTCAGCACTCCTAGCCTCTGAGTCTTCAGGCAACTAGCATTCTCCTGCGTGGAGCTCGTAGATTCTGCTGGTGCTGGGATTCGAGCCATGGCACGTCAGGTACTTTGGGTTTAATCTAGTACTTGTCCTATCTCTTGCTGATTGTGGTTGACTACAGAGGCAAGGCAGCTTTTATATATTACACAATTACCCTTTGTCCTATATAACCTTCCTAATGTTGAGTGGCTTGGTCTATACACAAGGGTAGCATTTACTACCTTTTTGCTTGTTTCCATTTTTAAAAAATTATCTCTTGTTTGTAATTGAATACATTAGTAAACCCTTTCATGGACACAATGGGGTTAAATATGTTTATAAAACACCCCAGTGCCCAATACCTGTGGAGTAAACACCCCTCAGGCCAAGGAGCCTGTGGCCAAGATCCTGACCCCAATTGGTGGTGGTGGGCAGTTTCCCCAGGAGAGCTGTGTCTTTGTCGATAACCATGGAAGTTCTCAAGGAGAAGGCATCTGTACTTCCCATATAGAGCAAGAAGAAAAGATTTTAAAGCTGATGTTTAATACGCTGCTTCAAGATCAACAAACCAAGAGGTTGACACAATTATCTGGAGAATTTGGGCAGAAATCTATTTTCTATATCATAAAAAAAGAATCAAAGATTTGTCCAGAAATTTTAAAAATGGGTTACATTGGTTAAGCACTTGCTATGCATTGAGTGCATGCGTTATCATTTAGTTCTTAGAATTCTACAATATAGATATTATTATTCTATGTTACAAATAAAGAAATGGAGACGGAGATAGGTTGAGTAACTTGTCCAAGGTCACACAGCTAATCAGGGACTGAGCTGGGATTCAAATCTGGATCTCTGACTACAGAGCTCCCATCTACCAACTAAAGTTTTCAGGTAACCATCTCAGTCTCAGGCTAACTCTGACTGTAGAGAAATGAGTGTGTGGCTACACTTGAACGTATTACGTTTTCCCTCACAATATTCTCATCCAAGAGGGTTGCCATGGTGAGCCCTGTGTCCACCTTAGAACACTCCCACTGTTGAGTCACCCCCGTGTGATAGTCAAAAGCCACTCTGCCTCCTGACTCTATGTTTTCAGAGTCAACAGAACTGGAAGCTGATGGTGGCAGAGTCTGTTGACAGAGCTCAAACAATGACTCTTAACCAGGGGCAGTTTTGTCCTCCAGGGGACATTTGGCAATGTCTGAAGATATTTTTGATCATCACAACCTAGGTGGGTGTAGGGGTGGGGGGGTACCGGGTAGCAGCTAGGGATGCTGCTAAACATCCCAGAATGCACAGGCATGGCCAGGTGCAGTGGCTTACGCCTATAACACCAGCACTTTGGGAGACCCAGGCGGAAGGATCACTTGAGGCCAGCATGGGCAACAAACAAGACCCTGTCTCTACAAATAATAATAATAAATTAAAAATAAAAATTAAAAAATGTACAGGCAGCTCCCCCGCCCACCTCTAGTCTGGTGCCAAATGTCAGTGGTGTTGAGCTTGAAACACCCTGAGCTAAAGGAATCAGTAATGTTCTTTAGCCTTGTCCACAGGCTGGTCTGGGTTGAAGAATCACGGATGTTGCGCTTAAGAAACTGTATTGGATGGCTTATCTCTTCCGGGAGAGGAGATGTTGCTGCTTGCACTTGGGCTTTTCCATCCAGCTAATCAGTGCAGTTGGAAAGCGTCTGGACTGACAGTCTCCTTTCCCCCACAAAAAGCACGCTGGTAAGTCTTTCCAAATTCAAAGTACCACCCTGACAAGCTAAGCAGGTGATTCAGCAAGGTGAGTCTGTGGCTTGTGAGCCATAAAGGCAAAGGGCATGTGGCATGTTTCAGAGACAATCAATGGGGTGGTGTGCGGAGAGTGAAGTGTGGCACTGACAAGGGCAAGGGGCATCACAGCAAAGCCAGATGGGGGGACGGCAGAATTTTAAAGCTGGTCAGGGGATCCTATCGGCTCCATTCCCTAATTATTGTAGCAGGCCAAGAGATCATGTTCTGCAAGAACGGAGGTAAAGAAAGCTATAACCAGATACTGCTATAAATAAAGTCAGCTCCACTCTAGAAATAAAAACAAGACGCGCAGCATTCGCTTCACGAAAAGTTGAAGGTCAGAGTTCTGCCACGAAGGCACCAGCCGGGGGAGGCAGACACACCTGACTTTAACTTCCCGCTCAGAAACGCTCTCGCCCTGTGTAGGCAGGAAACATCTCTCTGAGCCCCGGTTTCTCATCTGCACAGCAGGAGCAGTAGTAAGAGCCACTTCACAGGGTCGTCCCTAGAAGCAACGGGTGCGATGTGTGGAATCCATGCGTAGACGGAGTGCTGTGCACAAAAGGAGTCTTGAACGAGAGCCGAGTCCCTGTCCTCCTCCTCCCTTCCTGTGCGCTCAGTTTCCCCCGTGCCTGGCTGCCAGGAGGAGCCCTTCCTGGGGCTGAGTCCTGCAGTCCCAACAGAGGCTTTTTATTAAATGGAATTTACCCTGACAAATTAATTATTCCATACCAGATGTCCAGATAAGCAAGCTCACCTCAAACAAGTGAAGGAGCTCAGGAAATTTCAC
>RJWJ010044520.1:0-12138 GCA_004363605.1 Indri indri | reverse complement strand
CTTTGCATTCCTCCCCAAATTCTGTAAAGCAGTAATTAGGGGTAATCCATTTTAGGATTATCCAAGGGCATATAACGTCCATCCCACTTTCACGTGTGAGTCTAAAGAGAAAATATGATTCAAGGTGGGCATGCAATACTGTTTTCTAGATCATTTTTGATATTAAAGGGGAAGGACTTAGAATAAAAATAGGTGTTCCGTGGAAATACCTAATGCTAGACTGAAATTAATAAATTATATTTTATAAGTTTCTAAATTAATTACTTTCTGGGATTAAATCTTACTTCATCAAGAAAAAAGCAGTTGTATGACCTTTCATAAATGGAAAAATAAATCCACCAATGGTTTTAAAAACATCACCAAATGGTATATCCATACAACGGAATACTACATAGCACTAAAAATTGATGACTAGAGCTGTATGAATCCACATGGATGAATCTCACAAACATAAAGATTGAGTAAAGCAAGGAAAATGCGGAAGAATTCATACAGTACAATTTATATAGTTTTTAAATACGAAAAAATATATCATTTGAGGATACATACATATGTGTTAAAAGTCTAAAAAAATGCATGGGAAAAGTAAATGCCAAAATGGGGATGGTCCTTATCCCAGGGAAGGAAGGGAGTCGAACTGTGTAGGAGTACATAGGACACTTCAACTGTACTGGTAACAATCCATTTGTCATGAACGGTACATGAGTATTTATTACCTTATTCTTTATGCCTTTTTGTATGTTTGAAACTTTTTTGGTCATTGTTAATTTAAAAAGCTACCACAGACAACCCAAAGAATAAATGGTCAAAAGATCTGAATAGACATTTCTCCAAAGAAGATATACAAATGGCCAATAGCACATGAAAACATACTGAACATCAAATGCAAATCAAAACTATGCTGAGATGCCACTTCACATCCACTAGGATGGCTACAATAAAAATACAGATGACAAATGCTGGCAAAGATGTGAAGAAACTGCAACCCTCATATGTTGTTTATGGGAATATAAAATGGTATAATCACTTTGGAACCAAATGTAATATATCCATACAATAGAATATTATTCAGTCATAAAAAGAAATGAAGTACTAATTCATGCTGTAAATACGTATGAACCTTGAAAACATTCTAAGTGAAAGAAGCCGGACACAAAAGGCCACATGCTGTATGATTCCATTTACATGAAATGTTCACAATGTGTAAATCAATAGAGAAAATAGCTTAGTGGTTCCCAGGCATTGGAGGAGGGATGGAATGGGGAATAATGGTGACTGCTAATTGGTACAGAGTTTCTTTTTGGGGTAATGAGAATGGTCTGGAATTAGTGACTATGCTTGCACAACTGTGAGTATACTAAAAACCACTGAATTGCACACTTTAACAGGGTGAATTTTATGGTATATAAATTATATCTAAATTTTTTCAAAAGCTACCACACCCCCAAAAAGCCATATACATTAGATAAGGGCACATTTGCAAAATTAAGTACTAAAGAGCCAAAGATTCCAAATTTACTTAATTTTTTTTTAATTTCAAAATTATTTTTATTTTTTTTAGAGACAGGGTCTCACTATATTGCCCAGGCTGGTCTCCAACTCCTGGCCTCAAGTGATTCTCCTGCCTGAGCATGAGCCACCATGTCCGGGTGAAATTTACTTAATTTTAAATATACACAATTACAATATTGCGGAGAAACAAGTCAGAAGTAACACTGAGACAAGTTTAACATTTTTTAACTTAGACCATTTACCTGTATACATGAGAGAGGACAGTGGATACCGCAAGCCCAGTGCATCTTCTGTAAAGGAATCAACAAAGTCTTCCAGCATATGAAGCCCAAAATCTTTACCTCGATATTTCTTTCTTAGAAACATTGTATCAAGAACTGGCAGTTGGTAACTTTGGGTAAGAAATGAGGCACATATGCTTCCTGCAGTAATAAGAACAGAAACGCAACAATTTTTCACATTCAGATATATATACATTCAGTGAACACAAGTTAACATCTTTCTAAAAATGTTTAGTTTTTTCCCTACATCAAGAAGAAATGTTAAAGAAATGTAAATTCTGTAACATAAACTGTTTTCAAGCTGTTATTAGACATCATAATGTATACACGTGATAAGGAAAAGAGCTATGTATCTTATGTTTGCCAACGGTATTATCTAATAAAGGCTAAATAAATAGCTCATTATCATTTTTCTGAAAGTCAAACACTTGACTGTATGTATTATATATACTATCACTGTCTGTAGACTTATGCAACTTTAAAACTCATCAACTATTAAAATTTCAGATTCATTGTATTTGATGACTATATAGAGTTTAGAATACATGAAGTATTTAATTCTAACCTTAGTACCTAAACATTCATCTTTTCCCTTTACTTATTTCCTTATGAATGTCATTTTATTTTTATCTCCTTTATGATGATAAAGAAGTGAATTAGTTCTCCAAATTTTTAAGGACTATAGATTTTTAAGGACTAATTGGAAACATGTGTCTTAGAAATGGCTAAACCAGCAAACATTTTTCTTGTGGATTTCATTCTAAATAAATCTTACATGTTTAAACAGCAAAAATAATTTGTAGTTATCTAAATATGTCTCTTTTTATTATACACAGCTATGCTCATTTGTCTTTTAAGAACTCTGCTGTATATTTGGGTTCTGACCACCCAAACAGATATATTAGCTCCTTTAATATGTCTTCAGATAATTTACAAGTTGAGGGCACATGTTGTGGTTTCCCCACTTTCTATTAATTTTAGAATTCATACCTATCAGTCAATATTCTATCCCTTTCTGCCTCAAATAAAATAATCTATTATTCTTGGAAGATTATTCATATGATTTTGGATAATTCTAACAATGTAGTTCAAACAAGAAACAAAATGTAAGGAAACGAACATCTCACAAATTGATTTACCCGTCATATTATTTAATTGGTTGATTAATATAACATCAAAGCAAAATAAATGAGAACAGAAAGCACCATCTAGTTCTATTTCTCAATACAAAGTTAGAGATCTATGGTTGCTTATTATTGTACATGCTTTGGGTGTCTTACAAAGGAATACTAATTAATTGTATGAAGGAAATTTCCCATAAGTTGAATTTTTTTCTATGTTCACAGAAACATTCCTTCTAGTAGAGAAAGGGTAAATTCCAGCATCTAAGAGTACTGTTAAAACAGTCAATTTATGGAACAAGCAGTGTTCACAAAGTCTGAAGTTCTTCTACTATTTACTTGACATGTACATGTTCATTTCAAAAAAATCCTGCTGGTTCTCTTCCTTTGCCTTCACCTTACATACATCTACTCCCCCGGGTTTGGCCCATATAAATACAATTAAATAAAGGGAATAAAAACTTCCAATGTTACCAGAGATTCTTAAGATACATCAGTAGCTGCAGACAGCAGCATAATTACATGGCAAAGCAAAAGTCACAACCTGCCACCTTAGGTAAGTTTTCATGAAATTTATTAACTCAAATGAAATCAAATTTAGCACTGCACATGATAGATTAAATGTTTACATTTCTCAGAGTTTTTGGCCTTCTTCTCATTCTAAATTCCCTCTCTGGGTAATTTTATCCACCCCCAAGACTTCTGAGATTTATTCAAATGCTGATTACCGCTAATGTCTATCTTTAACCTCTATAATGCAGGGCATTAACTTCAAGATCAAGAATGGAAAAGCCCATATAAATGTAAATAAAACAAAAGCTACATGATCATCTCAATAATCAGAGAAAAGCCAACACCTTTCCAGATAAAAATACTCAACTTCTCAACCTGATAAAGGGCATCCATAAGAAACCCACAGCTAATGTTATACTTATTGGTGAAAAACCGGATAGTTTCCCCTAAGATCAGGAACAAGGCAAGGATGTTCACCCTCACCACTTCTATTCGAAATTGTACTGGAGGTTGTAGCCAGGGCAATTAGGTAAGAAAAAGAAAAGGCATTCAGGTGGGGAGGCAAGAAACAAAACTATCTCTATTTACAAGTGACATGATCTTATACATAGAAAATCTTAAGGAATCCACTAAAAGGCTATTAAAACTAATGAAGAAGTTTAGCAAGGACGCAGGATACAAGATGAATATAGAAAAATCAATTGCATTTCTATGCGTAAGCAATGAAACTAAGAAAACAATTCCATTTACTACAGCATCAAAAAATAATAAAATGCTTAATAAATTTAACAAAAGAAATGCAAAACTGGTACACTGAAAACTACATTGTTAAAAGAAATTAGAGAACACGAAACAGACAGAAATATCATGTTCATGGATCAGAAGACTTAATATTGTTACGATGTCAATATGCCCCAAAATGACCTACAGATTCAAAATCCTAGATGGATTTTTTGGTAGAAATTGACAAGGTGATCCTAAAAATCATATGGAAATGAAAAGGACCCCAAATAGCCAAAACAATCTTGATAAAGAACAAAGTTAAAGAACTCACACTTCTCAATTTCAAAACTTACTACGAAGCTACAGTAATTCAAGACAGTGTGTTACTGGCATGAGAACAGATACAGAGATCAATGGAATAAAGGATCCAGAAACAAACCCCCGTGTTTAAGGTCAATTGATTTTCAACATGAGTGCCAAGACAATTCCATGGGGAAAAAGTACAGGAAAGAACTGTCTTTTCAATGAATGGTGCTAGGACAACTGGACATCCACATATGTAAAATAATAATGTTGGGACCCTTCTTTGCACCGTAAACAAATCTTAACTGGATCACAAACCTAAATACAAGAGCTCAAATTATAAAACTCCTAGAAGAAAACATAAGCATAAATCTTTCTCATCTTGAGTTAGGCAAAGCCTTCTTAGACACAACATCAAAAGCACAAGCGACAAAAGAAAATGTAGATAAATTAGACCTTATCAAAATTAACAACTTCTGTGCCTCAAAGGACACCACAAGAAAGTGAAAAGACAACCCGCAAAATGGGCGAAAATATTTCCAAATTATGTATCTGACAAGGAAAGTGTATCCAAAATATATGAACAACTCTTATAACTCAAAAAGAAAAAAAGACAACCCAAACTAAAAGTAGATTAGTGGTTTCCAGGAATTGTGGGGTAAGAGAAATGGGAAGTGACCGTGAACAAGAACAGGGATTCTGAGGTGATGAAAACGTTCTGGAGACCAGGTGCAGCGGCTCATGCCTGTAATCCTAGCACTCTGGGAGGCCAAGGTGGAAAGATTACTTGAGGTCAGAAGTTCGAGACCAGCCTGAGCAAGAACAAGATCCCATCTCTACTAAAAATAGAAAAATTAGCCAGGCGTGGTGGTGCACGCCTGTAGTCCCAGCTACTTGCGAGGATGAAGCGGGAGGATCACTTGAGCCCCAGAGTTTGAGGTTGCTGTGAGCTAGGCTGACGCCACGGCAATCTAACCCAGGCAAGAGAGTGAGACTCTGTCTCAAAAATTAAAATGAAAAAAAACTGTAAATAAAACAAAACAGCAATTTATACATGTGACTCCAATAAACCACTTGTAATCAGATTTTGCATAGACAGCCTCCAAACCTGCTCCTCCCGGTTTACCAATTTTTCAGTAAATTTCACCACTATTCACTCAGTTACTCAGAGCACTCATCCTTGACTCTTCCTTCATAGCCCTCGCAGAATCCATCAGACATCCTGCAGCAGTAGCCCTCATAACTTCTCTCAAACACGATCACTTCTCACCACCTCTACCCTATCCCCCTATCCAAGCCACTGGCGCCTCTCACAAGGCTTCTGTAACAGCCTTTTAACTAGCTTAACTCCACCTTGCCATCCATCTCTCCAGCACCGCTGTACTCAGTTTTCACACAGCAGTCACCTTTTTAAAGGCAAATCAGATGTTACTCCCATCCTCAAAACCTTTCAAAGGTTTCCTATCACCTGCAGAATAAACTTCAAACTCTTTCTTTGGCCTACAAGACCTATCAAGATAAAGCCTCTGCCTCTCCAAACCCACATCACTTGCTCCAGGATAGCCACACCATTTCTGAAACATACCAAACTTCCTTCTAACTCAGGGCTTCTGCATTTTCAATTCTTTACCTAAAAATCTGTTCTACTGAAATTTCATGTATCTCATTATTCCATCACTTTTTTCAGACAGGCTTCTTCTAACCAGTCTATTTAAAATAATACCCCTACTGGGAGGGTGCAGTGGCTCGGGTTTGTAATCCCAGCACATTTGGGACGCCAAGGCAGGAAGATTGCTTGAGACCAGGAATTCCCCACCAGCCTAGGCAACATACCAAGACCCTGTCTCTACAAAAAATAGAAAACTTAGTGGAGCATGGTGGTGTGCACCTGTGGTCCCAGGTACTTGGAAGGCTGAGGCAGGAAGATTACCTGATGCCAAGGCACTCTAGCCCAGGCAACAGAGCAAGGCTTTGTCTCAAAAAAATAAAAAGTAAAAAAATAATACCTCCCCCCACTCTCTATCCTTTTAATTTACTTTAGTTTTCTTCAAAGCACCTGGTAGCATATCATCTACTTGTCTATTCATTGCTATCTCTCCCTCTAAAATGTAAGTTCCAAGACACAGCTCACAAAATTTTTATTATTAATACTACTGCTCAATTTCTCCCATTTGCTCTTTCTCCTACTCCCTCCTTTCCCTTTTTCCTCCCCTTCCCTATCTACATGGCACTTAAAAACAACTTTTCAATAAATATATTGAAATGATACCATTCAGGATCTATGCATCAAATTCAACAACAGATTCTCTGCCACAATTGAGTGGCTTCCTCTTCTCATGGAATTATCATTTCTTCCTTGTCCACCCAGGAATATGTCTTCCCTCCCCTCCAAAAAACCTGGATTAACACCTCATGAAGCCATCAGCATATGACTGTCGCCAGTCACAGAAGATAGGCATAAAGTGAATTCCAAATAAACATTGTGATTATCTTTAGATAAGAGACCAGTCTTATACCACTAGGGAATATATTCTCATGATAGTCTTCACACTTTATAAATCAGTTACGGTAATGCTAACTGTCAGAACAAACCAAACCTGGAAAGCTTAACATAAAAAGTTTCTTTTTTGCTCAAGTAAGTCTCACGTAGGTGTTCCTGAGGAGTGGATGGTTTTCTGCCTCACAATCATCCAGGAACTGTTTCAGTTACCTATTCCTGCCTAACATACCAGCCCAAAACATGCTGGCTTAAAACAAAAATTTATTCACTATTTATCACCACTCTCACATGGCATCAGCGGGGGCACTCGGTACTGGCTGCTGACTGAAAGCACAGCTGGGCCTGGCGTCAGAGCCTCCATCCTCTTCCACAGAGCCACTGGGGCCTCCTTGCCACATCGTGGTCTTAAGAGTCATATTTCTTACCTGGTGACTAGCTTCTAAGAGTACCACAGCGGCAACCTTCTTAAGGTTTAGCACAGTGTCCTGTGTCCTGCATTCTCCCAGTTAAAACAAGTTACAGGACCAGCCCAGACTCAAGCAGGCTACACAGGATGTAAACACTGGAAAGCATGGTTCATTGGGGCCACAGAGAAACAGAGTACCACAAAAACCCAACTTCCTGCTGCCTGTGGCCTCACTATCCCTTAGGTCCTCAAAGTCCTGCCACACACAGCAGACAGATGAGGAAAATGAATGCATCTTAATCACCTTGACTGGAAGTCACACACCTCATTTCTTTCATTACTTTGGGGGAGAACTAGTCACACAGCTCCCTAAAGTTGCGACAGTGACTGGAAGATACAATCCCTGACTGAGCAGCTGCTGGCCAATGATCAGAATAAAGAAAAGGAAGCACAAACATTTGGTGGGCAGGTTGCAGCCTCAGCTAACTTTCCGCTTTCTCTTACCTCCCAGCAGATTAACATTTCCTTTTTAGCTTTCAGGAAATCAATGGTCCCATCTCAGGAGAGAGTACCTTTTGCCGCATCCTCCCTCCAGTTATGTTTGGTTACCTCAGGCTTTTTTCAGTAACACAACCTCACACTAACATTCCCACACACAGACACTTTATACAACAGTTCTGACTGATCCCATCCACACTATAAATTACCTTGGTTTCTGGGGCCCACACAAATATCCACACCTCTCCCATGTGCTCCAACTCACATTTCTAACTATGTATCTCTGCTTGTATGTTCCACAGGAACATGAACTTTCCATGTCAAAACTGAACTAAAGTATTATCAAATCTACTCCTCCTTTTGTATTCCCAATCTTAGTTAACAGCCCCCCACCAATACCTAAGCACCCAAGCCAAAACCACCCAGATTCATCCCCTCCCTCCCTTCCTCCACACGGACAATGGAGTCACCACGCTCCCTCTGCCTGAAAATCTCCCTCAAATCTGTTTCCTTCTCCATTCCTACTACCACTTTCCTAGTTTTCATCCTTCTTTCACCTGAACTACTAAAACAGCTCTTTTAATTGACTTCCTGACTTTAAAATACAAATTTCCAACTGCTGCAAAAATTATTAACATGTCCTTAAAAGTATTTAATCACGTTATCCCTACATAAAATTCTTTGATGGCTTCCTGGCCAATAAAATACCAGACTTCTTAGTAGGGCATTTAAGACCCCTCACAATGGGACCTCCATCTTCACGTCTCCTACTTGTCAGTCCCACCACCTCATCCAGGGTGTAGTCCTAAACACCGTCTGAGCTTTCATGACTCTGTGCCTTCTTTCATATATTTATATTCCATTCAGATGTTTACTAAGAATGTTCTTTCCCTTCCCCCTTCTCTGACAACCTACTTACCCTTCAAATCCACTTTTAAATGTCACTTTCTCAGTGACACCTTCCCCCAGGCAAAATTAACTGCTCACTCTTCAACAACTATTACTGTTGATACCTCAAATACATTACTCATCAAACTGAATTATGATTAGATGTTTATCAACTCTAGTTTTGTCTCATCCGCTAGATTTTCAGTGCTTTGAGGGTGAACCCATGATCTTGTGTCTCTACTGAGTCATCCCTATCTCCCCGATAACAGAATCCTTATGTGCTTTTTTAGATACCTAGAACTTCACCTGAACAAACTAGCCATCTCATTTCCCAATGACACATTTCAGGTAGCCAGAGTAGTATGGGATTCTCACATGCCTTTGCTCATTTCCCTAAGAAAAGGATTACAGATTCAAGTCCCTAAAATAGAACCTCAATCCTCCAGCACAAACTTCAGCTGTGTTTTGCCTTTAGCTATATACTGCGATTATCATTTTACACCAGTGTTTGTTATTCCTTAAAATAATCTTATTAATAAAAGAGTCAGAAATCTAAATTTTATCGAAGAGGAATCGAGTGATCTATCAAAAAAAAAAGTAGGGAAGATCATGGATATAGCCCCCAGTAAAAGGTCTGAAAGTCACAAGGAAAGCTGACTAGCAAATAAGGAAAGGAAAAATTGCTTCCATTATAGATTATTTCAAACACAGATTTAAAAATCCAAAATACATCCCCTAGTATTGATCATCAATCTCTTCAGTAGTGAGTTAAACTGATTTACAGAAGTAGATTAGGCTTCCCCAAAATACGGGTCCTTCAAATTGGATGAAGGCAATTCACAGTTGAAGCCAAACAATTACAGGTATTTCCAAAATAGCAGCTAATGACAGTGCCCTCAATTTTGTTTTTTCTCTCAGCTTGTCTATACCAAAATGTGGTATCTGATTTATACAAACTTGCATCTTTATTCTTTACATATTTCTTGACATAAGCCAAAAGATACAAAACTGCCACTGAATTAACCAGCGGTGTTTTGTCTTCTATTGTTTTTAATAACTGCAGGACAATTTTCCATTAGTTTTCTCGTTAGCACAGCCCTTTTAACAGATGGCCCTGATCATTACAGGCCCAGTGAAAATTTATAAAGTTCAGCTAATTTTGTGGTAGACATTGACTAGACTCTGGACAAAGTTCCATTTTTTTAAATGTTTTCTTTTTGATTTTAATCAAAGTTATACATGTACATTGTTTAGAATATAACAGTTGTAGAACACTTGAGGAAAAAAAGCAATTCTGTGATCACCTTCCTGATCCACACACAACACTCTTGCCACACCCCATAAGCAAACACTTTGAATTCACTTAACTGATCTTTTTGGTATTTACTTCCACATCTCTAAATAACATACTACTTGATTTTCCATGTCAGGTATAATCAACTGACTTCCCAGTACGGAAGGTGAGAATTTAGCGATTACTTACAGCCACACACCCCAATCCCAGCTCCACTACAAACATTATTTCCAATACACCACACCCCAATAACCCCAAAATAGTAATCCGTAATTTTTTTGGTTAGATCAATTTTCAGTTTTACATTATGACTATATAAATGCCTTGGACAACTGAGCCACATAGCATACCATGATTGTTTCTTCTTTCCTACACTGCTTTTTGATTTGCCTTAATACTAATTATTATTTATCTCTAACATAGTCCCCCCAAAGTCTCCCATAACTGTGTAAATCTTTTCTTGGTAAGTTCAAACACATCAAGTTTTCCCTCAATTTCATCTTCTTGAATCAACATCCCAGAGCTTTCTGATCTACTCCAATCTAGATGAGTCAATCTCTAGAAAAATGTTCAAAATAACTTTCTGCAATGGAAATGTTCTGTCTACTCTGCCTAATGCAGCAGCCAATAGCCACACGTAGCTATTAAGCACTTAAAATGCAGCTAGTATGAATGAGAGAAAAAATTTTTAAACTGTATTAATTTTAATTTAAATAGCCACATACAGCTAGTGGTTACCACAAGACACAGCAGCTCCATAACTCTGATATATAGCTGTGATTTCGGATCTCCTTTCTCTTCTTAGTTTTCTGATCCCTTATTTTTCTTTCTTGATTTACTCTCTTATTTTAATGGAGCACAAACTCTATTTGCTTCCTGGAAAAGGATACATGAGAAGTAAATTGTTTTGAGATTGACCATCTAGAAATTTCCTTTATTCTCACATTTCACTGATAACCTCACTAGGCATAGAATACATTGGAAATCATTTTCCCTTAGTATCTTACAGGCATTGTTCCACTTCTATTGTTCAGTGTTGCTGCTGAAAACTCTAATTTCCTGATCTATTATCTAAATTACTCCATCGTGATTTCACAACCTCCGAAATTTCACAATAGTCTATCTTGGTATGAGTCTATTTTCACTCATTGTGGTAGATGCTCAATGGGCCCTTTTAATCTGGAAACGCATATTCTAATAGTTCTGAGAAATTTTCCTGAATTATTTCCCTGGTGATCTCTTCCCCTCCAATTTCTATTCGCTTCTTCTAAAACATCATTTAGATGATTCCTTTACTTTTATCTTTTCTTTCCCATATTCCATCATTTAAGGTTTTTTGTTTTTGCTCTCCTTTCTGATCAATTTCCTCAACTTTATCTTCCTTCTATTGAATTGATTTTTAAGATCTCCATGAACATTCCTCTAAGATATCTTGTTCCCATTTCATAAATGCAATGACTACTCTAAACTTTCCAAAAATACTAAGGGCCATGTTTTTCCATTGTCTTCTCCTCCAAATCTCTTCTATTCTTCATTGTTTTGACCTCTGTCTTTCTTATCAGTGATTTTCCTTAACTATGACTATCTGTTCATAGTTAAGAATGAGACATGAGGCCGGGCGCGGTGGCTCACGCCTGTAATCCTAGCACTCTGGGAGGCCGAGGCGGGCGGACTGTTTGAGCTCAGGAGTTCGAGACCAGCCTGAGCAAGAGCGAGACCCTGTCTCTACTAAAAATAGAAAGAAATTAATCGGACAACTAAAAATATATAGAAAAAATTAGCCGAGCATGGTGGCGCATGCCTGTAATCCCAGCTACTGGGGAGGCTGAGGCAGTAGGATCGCCTGAGCCCAGGAGTTTGAGGTTGCTGTGAGTTGGCTAACGCCACGGCACTCACTCTAGCCTGGGCAACAGAGTGAGACTCTGTCTCAAAAAAAAAAAAAAAAAATGAGACATGAGAAAGCCAATTGGAAGCTCTGTGTGCATAATGGGGCTTGCTGACAATGAGCTTCACAGCAGGATGATCTAGCTGGGGCCTTTCCCAGGGTAACCATTTATATTGGTATTTTTAGATTTTTTTTTTCCTCTTGGCCTAGTCAA
>RJWJ010044519.1:0-12146 GCA_004363605.1 Indri indri | reverse complement strand
AAAAAAAAAAAAAAAAAAAAAAGTAATCAAGGCGAACTCAATTCTCTGGGAAAATAAAATAACACTCCCAAGTTACCTATCTTCTCTCCTTTTTATTTATACTGCTCCCACCTCCTTTCCAACTCATCACACCACACACCTTTAGTGTTGCAATAACTTCCCAACTGACCTTCCTCTCTCCCCTTTGCACCTCGGTGGGGTTTGGTTATGTGAGTAGTTATACCGATTGCTCATGGCCATAGCTGTTTTTGGCATTCAAGTGAGAATGTTAGAAATTAATCCTGTAGCTAAATTTCAGTGGATCATTTGGAATTACTGTCTATAAGTCTCAGAATGTAAAATTTTAAAAAACCTAGAGAAAGAAAAAAAGAAAACTTTTTTGGGTAATTTCCCTGACAGTCCTGTCAATGAGATGTTGAAATTTTTTTTTTTTTTTTTAAACTAATCCCTTACCAGCTCTATAGATGTGGTTCATGGGCTTTGGTAGACATGTATCCATGTCTTCTTTTAAAAACAAAATAAAGCTAGTCCCCTCTGGCCACTGTTAACTTCCACTGAGAGGATATAAAAGCGTTAGCAACTACAGATGCCTTTTTAATGTGCACTGACTGAAATCCCAAAGAATAGCAAGCACTCATTTTATGAGGCTTTTATTGAGGCCATGTGTCCCCCTGAAAGTACGGTTTATGTTATGAATAAGAGGCTTCGCCTGATTTTGATTCATTGCAAACCTACGCCATGAAAAAGAAAGATACCACTGGAAAATGCATTCAGGAAGTCAGCTGAGAATAATATACCCTTATTTATGATTTCTTTTTAAATTACTATTAAATATATGGAAACATATTGTTCATATTAAGGAAGAGTAGATTGGCAAAGGGAATAGAGTAGAAGACACTTATATGTCTTATATTTTGTATTGGGCAAGCTATCTTTGTTTTAAATTATGTGAATTCATGGATCAAATTGCTTTTAAACATACATGTCAACTTAATATTGTTTCCTACAAAAAGAGAGTGATTTAACATGTTGCCATTTCAGAAACATATGGGGGCTTTCTGGTTTCTAATTTTTTAAATAATAAATGTGCATTAAAATGAACATCATCCACTGTAGCAAATCTTTGAGTTTTGAATGTAGGTTGCTAAGTTACTTGAAACAAAGTCTTTTTAATTAAATATATGTAATATTTGAAAATCATGCTGTAATCTAAATATGGGGAGTTGGAAAACTGTTATAATGTGGAAGCCATCCACTAAGTCAATTTCTTATGTTTATGTTGTGTTATAGAAAAGTTATTCAGTTTTCTACACAATGAAATTGATTGACCTTTTGTGATTAGTTAGGTATTAATTGTGCCACTGAAGGTGTGCAGGTGTACAGAATGCCCACTAGAATTCCATCTCTTGTGATTTGGACACACTTGCTTTTTTGTTCTCGGGCAGATTGTAGTTTCCACTGCTGATGGGAGTCAGGATCTTTGTAAACAGTAGATCTCAACTTTGCTAATTGCATTCTTCAGGAACACATTATTTTATGCATTTTTTTTTTTGCTATCTCTAATACTCAAAAATTCAAGGCTCAGTTTTTATGGAAAATGTTCTAGAATTTGTTATCTTTAAGAATATGTCTTGAGCCATCATTTTAAAGAGATAATTGTCTACTTGAATGTACCAAATCTCTGACCTTTTCAAGTTTTCTGTCTTCTGAATAAGATTATCATCATGTGTTTCTTAACTTACATATATTTTTTTATTTTTTGGCAGAGAATTCTGGTCCTTGCCATTATTTGATTTTTGTAATCTTTTTATTATTCCAAGCATACTGCTTATATATTTTACATTGTTTTTCTCTGTAAATAATGATTTTTGTATTACTGTGTAGCGAATAATTTGTTCATACATACTTCAAGTTTTGTAATAATTTTTATTTCTCTTCATCAAAATTAAATAATCTGATAAACACTTATTACATGAAAGAGTAGAAATGAGAATTTTAAACACAGACAAAAGAGAATTGATATCTTCGTACTCATGGTATGGGGCACAAGGGAAGAAGTCACATGAATAACTTTAACATGATGAATGATCTCTGCTAATGAGTATATAATGGTGGATTAGTTCAGTTCCGTATAGGTCAGTACCCATAAATGAGATTAACTACCAATATAGGGATTACCCAAAAGAATGGATTAGAGAGTGGATGGAAGATGGTTAATAGAATACAGGGGGGCTGGAAGCTAAGCAAGAAGGAAGTCAAATAATGAAAATCCAAGGAGCAAACCCTGGCTCAGCCTGAGGAAGATCATTTGGTAATAGAAACTGGAGACAGCTATTTGGTGTGTGTAATGAGGAAAGTTTTGGTGAACAGTTTGCTAGTATATGCATGTAATTTTTAAGGACCCCTGAAAAACTTCCTAAGGGCATGCTTAAAGTACTTTTATGAGCCCTGACCTCTGTTTGATTAAGGTAGGTGTTGAGTCAAGGGAAGGCAGTTTTTAAACTAGAAGATATTCAAGCATGATTACTGACCAAGGGAAATGATTTTGGTAAGAACTAGGACTCACTTTTTAGCTTTAGTTTAAGAATTTTAAAAGAAAAAAAAATTCTTCTCCCAGTAGTATCCTCTGAGTTTAATTGAGTTGAAAAGGATGCATTAACAGATCTCAGGGAGAGTCCTAGGGTTTAGAAAATTTGAATGAGTTGCTTCAGGGCTCTACCACTGGGAGAAAAAATCATCCACAGCTCAGTGGCGATTTGCTCTGCCAATTATTTATACACAACTTAGAGGGGAATTATGCCCCAGAATTAACCTTCATTATTAGTTATAACAGATAAGCTAGGACTAACTTTTATAATTTATTATGTGGATTTTTTTTTTTAAATAAAGGAGACTGCCGAAAGCATTCTACAATTGTTTTCTGAACAAGTTCTTTTCCGTTTTCTTTGCTATAAATGCTGCCTTAATCTCTTTCCAGTCTTTGTTGTTTAGCTTTTTGTGATTTTTTTCCAACCTAGAGTCAGAGAAACAAGAACCAAAATTGTTTAAATTCTGTAAAGAAAATGCATCTTGGATCTTGTCAATCTGGCATGGGCCAAGTGCTCTTTTTAGATGCTGTACTGAGTGGAATAGTGATCTTTCAAAATTGTGTTCTTCCTAGAACCTCAAATATGAATTTATTTGGAAATAGGATTGTCGCAAATGAAATTAGTTAAGATGAGATTGTACAAGAGTAGGGAGCACCCCTAATCTAATATGACCAGGGTGCCTATAAGAAGAGGAGAGACACAGAGAGAGAAATGCTATGTGACAATGCATGCAGAGTTTAGAGTGATGTGTCTATAAGCCAAGGAATGCCAAGGATCTCCAGCAATACTGGAAATTAGGAGAGAGGAATGAAATTTATTCTTCCCTACATCCTTCAAAGGGAACATGGCCCTGGTGGCTACTGCTTCCTGGACCTGGGAGGAGTAAACATCCACAGCCCTGATACCCATGGCCACTGTCTAGATAGCCTTGCCTAGCCGCCACTGCCACTGCTATAGAGAGACCTGGGCAGAGCAATTTCCCACACCATTGGCCTCCATGGGAAGTGACTCTAATGGCCTCCCACCTGTGCTTTTCACCAGGGTCTGGGGGACCAACCCACCACTCTTCATGACTATCCCACAGCACTGGTTTGGACTGAGGCAACAATAGGGGAATGGAATGACACAGGAGAACAGCTGCTTTACAGGTCCTCACTGCATCTGCCCTTCTCCTGCCAGGTCAGTCTTCCAGAGTAGGACACAAGTGTGCCATCTAGGAACTTCTTCTTCTTTTCACTAAGTAGGAGAGTTCCCAGTAAAAGAGAACAGGTACACTACAAACGTAGCTATCCTGGGCTAATAGAGGAGGTTTCAGATGAGAAGGAGCCAGTGTAAGAATTCTGGCAACATGAAAAAGCAGGGTACTCAGACACCCCCAAGGGATCACAATAGGTTTCCAGCAATGGACTCCAACCAAAAGGAAATTCATGAAATGTCAGATGTGGAATTCAGATTATGCATGGCAAATAAGATGAATAGGATTGATGAAAAGGTGAAAGCCAGTACAAAGATTCCAAAAAAATATTTCAGGACAGGAATGGAACATTCTCTGAAGAGATAGACAACATAAAAAAGATAGAACAGAACTTAAAGAAATGAAAGAGTCATTTAAGGAATTTCAAAATACAGCAGAAATCTTTAACAACAGGTTAGATTAAGCACAAGAAAGAATCTCAGAGCTTGGAGACAAGGCTTTTGAATTAACCCAGTCAATCAAAAACACAGAAAAAAGAATAAAGAAGAATGTGCAATCACTCAGAGAAATATGGGACTATATAAAGCAGGCCAATATTAGAATCACAGCTATCCCAGAGGGAGAAGAAGAAAAAACAAAAACCTATGTGAGGGAATAATTGAGGAAAGCTTACCTGTTATCACTAGAGATTCAGACATCCAGATACAAGATGGTCATTGAACACAGGAAGGATTTATAGCAAACAAGAAATCACCAAGACACATAGTCATCAACTTGGTCAAAGCCAAAATGAAGGAGAAAATCCTACAAGCTATAAGATGAGAGCAACAACTAACGTACAAAGGAAAATCCATCAGACTAACAGCAGACTTCTCAGCAGAGACCTTACAAGCCAGAAAGGATTGGGGCCCTATTTTTAGTCTTCTTAAACAGAACAACTACCAGGCCAAGAATTTTGTATCCTACAAAACTACGTTTCACATATGGAGAAATAAAGTCTTTTCCTGATAAGCAAACACTAAGAGATTTTTTCACTACTAGATCTGCCCTGCAGGAAATGCTCAAAAGTGCACTGCTCATGGAACAGAACAACAGATACCTACCAGTGTATAAACACCTGAAAGTTAAGGCTCAAAGCACTTATAAAACAGTAGCACAAGGGGGAAAACAAAACAAGATGTCAGTAAGCATAATGAATAGAACAGTATCCCATAAATCAATATTAACACTGAATGTAAATGGTCTTAATGCTCCCCTTAAGAGATACAGACTGAATGACTGAATAAAAAACAAAGATATGCTTTCTATAAGAAACATGTCTAATCCGCAAAGACTCTCATAAACTCAAGGTAAAGGGATGGAAAAAAATATTCCATGCAAATGGAAATCGAAAGCAAGCAGAAGTAGCTATCCTCATGTCACATAAACTAGACTTTAACTCAACAATGGTAAGAAAAGACAAAGGTGGTCATTATCTAATGATAAAAAGAGCAATTCAGCAAGAAGATATACTAAATATGTGTACACCTAACACAGGAGCTTGCAGAGTCATAAAGCAAATTCTACTAGATCTAAGCAAAGAAATAAATAGGAACATCATGATTGCCAGGGACTTCAACACCCTACTGACAGAACTGGACAGATCATTGAAGCAGAAAATCAACAGAGAAACACTGGACTTAGAAGGGACTCCATAACAAATGGATCTAACAGACATTTACAGATCATTCTTCATAAAAACTACAAAATATACCTTCTTCTAAATAGCACATGGAACATTTTCCAAGACTGATCATATGGTAGGCCACAAAACAAGTCTCAGCAAATTCAGAAAAATCAAAATCATACTATGTATCTTCTCAGATCACAGTGCAATAAAACTAGAAATCAATTCCAAGAGAAACTCTCAAATCTACACAAAGTCATGGAAATTAACAACCTGCTGCTGAATGACCCTTGGGTCAATGATGAAATTTAGATCAAAATCAAAAGATTCTTTGAACTGAATGACAAAAGGAACACAAGCTTCCAAAAATCTATGGGATACAATAAAGCAGTGCTAAGGGAATTTCATAGCCTTAAATGCTTACATCAAAAAGAGAGATCACAAATCAGCAAACTATTTTCACATCTCTAGGAGCTAGAAAAAGAAGAATGAACCAAACACAAGCCAGCAGAACAAATGAAATAACAAGGCTCAGAGCAGAACTAAATGAAATGGAAATTATAAAATAAAATACAAAGCATTGACAAAACAAAAACTTTGCTCCCTGAATAGATAAATAAAATTGATAGGCCAGTAGTCAGATTAACCAGAAATAGAAGACAAAGACTCAAATCAGCTCAATTAGAAGTGAAAAAGGAAACTGATAACACAGAAATACAAAATGTCATCCATGACTACTATGAAAACTTCTACATGCACAAACTAGAATATCTTGAGGAAATAGATAAATTCCTGGAAACTCACAACCTCCCAAGCCTGAATTAAGAAGAAACAGAAGTCCTGTACAGAGCAATAATGAGCAGCAAGACTACAGTAAAAAACAAAAAACAAACAACAACAACAACAAAAAAAAAACAAAAGCCCCAGACCAGACAGATTCACAGTCAAATTCTATCAGACCTACAAAAAAGAACTGACAACTCTTTTTCTTAAACTGTTTCATGACATTGAGAAGGAAGGAATACTCCTGAATGTATTCTGCAAGGCCAGTATCATCTTGATACCAAAGCCAGGAAAGGACACCACCACCACCACCACCACAACAACAATAAAAAACCCAAACTACAGACCAATATCCTTCATGAACCTAGATGCAGAAATCCTCAAAAAGATACTAGCCAACCAAATTCAACAGCACACCAAAAAGACAATTCATAGAATGGGTTTTATCCCAGGGATGCGAGGATGGTTCAATATACACAAATCAATAAATATGATTCACCATATAAACAGAAGTAAAAACAAAGACCATATGATAAGCTCAATAGATGCAGAAAAAGCATTGGATAAAAATCCAGCCTGCTTTCACGATAAAAACCTTCAACAAACTAGGCATAGAAGGAACATACCTCAGAACTATAAGAGGCATATATGACAAACCCACAGCCAACATCATACTGAATGGGGAAAAGTTGAAAGCCTTCCCCCTATGAACCAGAACAAGACAGGGGTGCCCAATATTACCACTTCTATTCAATGAAGTACTGGAAGTCCTAGCCAGAGCAATCAGGCAAGAGAAAGAAATAAAGGGTATCCAAATCAGGAGAGCAGAGGTCAAACTATCTCTGTTTGCTGATGATGTTATCTTGTATTTAGAAAGCTCTAAAGACTCCACCAAATGACTCTTAGAATAGATAAATTCATCAAAGTCTCAGGTTACAAAATCAATGTACACAAATCAGTAGCATTTCTATATATTAACAACAGTCAAGTTGAGAGTCAAATCAAGAGCTCAATACCATGTGCAATAGCTGCAAAGAAAATATAATACCTAGGATCATACTTAACCAAGAAGGTGAAAGGGATCTGCAAGGAAAACTATGAAACACCAGTGAACGAAGTCATAGATGACCCAAACAAATGGAAAAACGTTTCATGTTCCTGGATTGAAAGAATCGACATCATTTAAAATGTCCATATTGCCCAAAGGGATTTACAGATTCAACACAATTTGCATCAAAACACCAAAGTACTATTTCATGGCTTTAGGAAAAAAGAATTCCAAGCTTCATATGGAACCAAAAAAGAGCCCAAATAGCCAAAGCAATCTTAAGCAAAAAGAACAAATCTGGAAGCATCGTATTACCTGACTTCAAATTATACCATAAAGCTATAAGTAACCAAAACAGCATGGTACTGGTATAAAAGTAGAGACATAGACCAATGGTACAGAATAGAGAACCCAGAAATAAAACCATCTTCCTGCAACCAACTGATCTTTGACAAAGTAGACAAAAGCATACACTGGGGAAAGGGTGCCCTATTCTATAAATGGTGCTGGGAAAATTGAACAGCCACATGCAGAAAAATGAAACAGGATCCCTAACTCTTATCATATACAAAAGTTAATTCAAGATGGATTAAAGACTTAAATCTAGAGCACGAAACCATAAAAATTCTAGAAGAAAATGTAGGAAAAACTCTTCTTGTTATCCACCTAGGCAAAAAATTTATGTTTAAGACCTCAAAGGCAAATAGAGCAACAACAAAATAAATAAATGGGACTTAATTAAGTTAAAAAGCTTCTGCAAAGCACAGGATATCATCAACAGAGTAAATAGACAACCTGCATGCAGTATGGGAGAAAATGTTTGCAAACTACGCATCTGAGAAAGGACTAATATCCAGAATCTATGAAGAAGTCAAACAAATCAGTAAGAAAAAACCCCAAATAACCCCATCAAAAAGAAGGCAAAAGACATGAACAGATTTTTTGCAAAAGAAGATAAATGACCAACAAACTTATAAAAAAATGCTCAGCAACACTAATGATCAAGGAAATGCAAATTAAAACCACAATGAGATACCACCTTACCCCGGTCAGAATGGCCATTATTAAAAAGTCAAAAAACAATAGATGCAGTGACAAAGGAACACTTATACACTGTTGGTGGGACTGCAATTTAGTTCAGCCTATGTGGAAACAGTATGGAGTTGTCTCAAAGAAATAAAAGTAGACCTACCATTCAATCCAGAAATCCCACTACTGAGTATCTTCTCAAAGGAAAAGAAATCACTATATCGAAAACACACTTGCACCCAAATGTTTATTGCAGCATAATTCACAATTGCAAAGATATGGAATCAAACCAAGTGTCCACCATTTGATGTGTGGATAAAGAAAATGTGGTATGTGTGTGACATACACACACACACACACACACACACACACACACACACCATGGAGTACTACTCAACCATAAAACAGGATGAAATAATGTCATTTGCCGCAACTTAGATGAAATTGGAGAAGATTAGCTTAAGTGAGTTATCTCAAAAACGGAAAAACAAACACCACATGTTCTCACTAATAAATGGGAGCTAAATGATGGGTAGACACAAACACAAAGAGGTGTAAAGAACATTGGAAATCAAGAAGGGGAGAGGGCGCAAGAGGGTTGAGGGATAAAAATTTCCCTATAGGGAATAAACACTATTCTGGTAACAGGCACACTAAAAGCCGTGACTTCAGCATTATGCATTCACCCATGTAACGAAAACACTTGTACCCCTTAATATTTTGAAATTTAAAAAATGTGTTCCTGAGTTAACCCTCAGAATAGAAAAATATGCCACTGGCTCATTCAGATGTAGCTAATTCTCTCACACATTCTCTCGTAAATGAAACAGCAGAACAGCAATTGAAGATTTGATATGAGATCAGAGCCACTGACATTTACTTCAGAAAGAAATTGGTTTCTTTATGAGATGTCCAAGCTTTACTCTTTTCTCTGATTTCTTATCAGAATTGTTTTGTTCATCTATACAAATATTCAGTAAGATCAATGCAGGGATATTGTGTTCTCCATCCCTATCTGGAAATATAATAGCAGTGCACAGTGTGTGTTCATGGACAACAAATACTGATAAGCCTTCTCAGTAGCAGAATAATATAGACAAAGTGCCAGCCTGAGGATTGTAAAATGTGGAGTTCTGTTTTTTTTTTTATATTTATAAAAGAATATTTTAATTCTTATCTTTAGAAACCACAAAGACTACACATGATTTGGAATTGAGACTGTACCAAACAATGGCCAAAGAAGAATCGTCCATGCTACACCTTCTCTTTTGTCTGGTCACTCAGAAATATTATGTTATCAGCTATGATTGTTGTTGCTTGTTGCCTCACATTATTTTTACCCATGTATTCACCATAGTCTACTTTCCCTTCCACATAAATTCGAGACCCCTTTTTGACATACCGATATGCCATGTCTCTGAGGCCTGGCAGGAATACTGATATTCTGCGCCATGTTGTCTTTTGACTGACATCACCCATTTGGTGTTCTTCACTGTCCCCTGATCGCCACATCTCATTTGTTGCTAGAGAAAATATCGTGACTGGATTTTTTCCTTCTACCTGTCTCACGACAGGGTCCTGACCCACTCATCCAAGTAACTGAACATGATTCAGGGATCTTTCAAGAACCAAATTGCTAGCTGTTTCAGACTCACGTCTTACAAACTGATCAAGTACCTGCAATACAGGTCTTCAAAACATGGCTTCTCTTTTCTTTTCTTACTCTAATCTTTATACTCTTCACAGCACCACGTCCCGACCCACGCAGGCGCACAGACACGACTAGAGCCTTTCTTTCTTTCCTTCTTCTCCTGTTTTGTTACATTAAATGCATGTTGTGTAACTTGTCCCTGACACTTCTTTTGTCATTGCTGAGAAACTCAAAGACCATCCCCTACATTAAACATTTCCATGATAGAAAATTTATTCCCTTATTATTGTCCCACCGAGATTAGGTCATGATAGAATAAATGTCAACTGGGGGCAACAGCAGCGACATGATGGGAGCGATGGGAGAGGGGAGGGAACAGGATCAGAACGAGATAGGTAAGAGGTGGGCTAAGTAAGTTCCCCAAAGTTACAAACCTAGTAAGTGACAAATTAGGGATTTGCACCCAGGTGGTCTGCATTCTCAACCATCATGCCTAAAAGCAATGTTAAAAATTTGGTGTTATCCCTGTAAAACAAGCAACAGGGCTCTCAATGCCAAAGACAAAGAAGGGAGAATCAACAGGTCTCAAGTTTAGAACAATTCACTGATTTTGAAATCTGGGTAGTCTGGCAATAAGGGATTATTAACTTCAAAACATCTAGTCAAGGAAGCGGGGGCAAGGGCAACATACGTAACCTAAACATCTGTACCCCTATAATAACAAACAATTAAAAAAAAAAACCAAACAAACATCTAGTCAACTGATACAGAAAACTCTCCACAAGAGAGTTGTCGAAAAATAAGGCAGAGCTCTCCTCTTGCCTTCTGACCTATGAGAGAACATAGTCTCAGTTTGTGGAAGGACTGAAACCTGGACATGATGGCAAACGGGGACATCTGGATGGAGCTGGAGTGTGAAGGGATGTGTGAAGAAAAGAGTCTGTACCCTGGTATTGGCTTTCGAGGCCTTCCAAGTCCTGGGCAGTGCTCCTGAGGTGCAAAGCAGACATTAAGATTTCAGAAGAATGCACCCAGTCCTTGGGGAGAATCACACCGTCTCACGACACAGCTGCACCCCCCATCTATTCAGAGGCTACAGCACTGCTGCTTGGCATGGCACCAAGTCCTGGTGGAGTCTTTCTTCCATTTAGCAGCTGATAAAGTGTTTCATCAATTGCTGACTTGGGGCTTTCTGAATCACTCTCGATAATTAAATCTCAGATCGAGCTTTTCTCAGTTCTTGTTTTCCTGGCTCTGGATCTGATACCTTCTGGCCAAACAATCTTCTTCTTGCTTTCACCACTGATGTGGTCTTGGCCTCATTCATCGGCAGCCCACATAGTTATGTTGTCAGCCTGCACTTGGAACAAGCCCATACCTCAGGCACTCACCAGTTCACTAAGAAACTCACTCCTGGACAGCACTCTTGGCACAACGTCTTTCCTCAGCCCTGGCCCAGAGCAATACATCCCATGCTGCAACAACAGGACAGACAGCAGTTCAGTAACTTATATTTTATGGTATCCCTCTGGCTAGTTTATAGTTATTTCAGTGTAACAGAATGTGCGGAGTGCTCTGATAATAAATGTGAAAATTATCTCATGGGGCTTTAATCCTGAGACACTATGTATTTCTAATAGACAATTTAGCAAGTTAAGTATAAAAGTATAGAATCACGGCACCTAAATATTAAAGCATATTCCATTTTCATGCAAAAATCTATTTACTTCTAATTCATTTAATCTTAGAAAATTGGATTCTAACTCCCACTGGAATATTTCTTATAGAGAATAATTTCCCCTTGAAGGTTTAGTTAAATTTCCTACAAGTGTGTTTTAGATTTTGCAATTCCTTTTATTTGAAAATAAAGTTCAGCACTCTGGGAGGCCGAGGCGGGCAGATTGTTTGAGCTCAGGAATTCGAAACCAGCCTGACCAAGAGTGAGACCCCGTCTCTACTAAAAATAGAAAGAAATTAATCAGACAACTAAAAATATATAGAAAAAATTAGCCGGGCATAGTGGTGCATGCCTGTAGTCCCAGCTACTCAGGAGGCTGAGGCAGGAGGATCACTTGAGCCCAGGAGTTTGAGGTTGCTATGAGCTAGGCTGACGCCACAGCACTCTAGCCTGAGCAACAGAGTGAGACTCTGTCTCAAAAAAAAAAAAAAAAAAAAAAAAAAAAAAA
>RJWJ010044518.1:0-12142 GCA_004363605.1 Indri indri | reverse complement strand
TCTATTTATAAATGTCTCAAATGGGAAAACAACCATTGTCCATCGGCCGGTGGATGCATAAACTGTGATATATCCACACCACTACTCCACAATAAAAATGAACAAACTACTGATACAGGTAGTGACATGGATGAAATGCAAATGCATTTTGCCAAATGAGAGAAGCCAGAGTCAACAGGCTGAATACCATGTGAGTCCATGCGTACAGCATTCTGAAAAAGGCAAAATCATAGAGCTAGAAGACAGATCAACACTGGCCAGGGGTAGGGCCGGAGGAGGGGTTGGTAACAAAGGCAAGGCAGAAATATTCTAGATCTGTGATTGGTTATAGGACTGCACGCATTTGTTCAAACTCAGAACTACACCCCCAAAAAGGGTGAAATTTACTACATGTAAGTTTAGAGCATGAGATCGTACTCTGTCTAGACCAAGTGTCCAAAGGGCCCAGTTTATATTGGGGTGACATAGCGTAGGCCTATCTGGACCAATTTGAACTAAGATCAATAAACGTCTATGTTTCCAATTGAATTACTGCCTGAGAACCAAGCCAGCAGGGCTTTGTCACCGTGACTGGCAACCCTGGGAACAGTGGGGTCAAGGGGGTGGGGATGGCCTAGAGCGGCTCTGACAGCCTTGGGGAGCCCCGCTCTGTCTCAAGGAGGCTGGGGGACTATTCTGAGATGGGAAGTCCAGGCTTTGGGGGCATGCCTGGTAAACAATTAGATGTTCCAGATGTAGGGCGTGTCCTGTGAACCTTCCAGGGTCAGTCTAAGGAGCATCCTGAGAAGGACAGGTGAGAAGTTGATAACGGAGGCTTTTCTGGAATGATATAGCTGCAGGCACAGCACTTGCCATGGCACACAGTGGGAAAGAGCCCAGGCCCTCAAGCAGCCTGCTGGGCTTGTGCCCTGCCTCTGCCTCTTACCACCCGTGTCACCGCAGCCCCACTCGCAAAACTCTCTGTGCCTCAGTTTCCCCATTTCTGAAATGGGAATACTAACAGCACTTCCCCCAAATAGTTGTGAGAATTAAATGAGGAGAGAAAAGAAAAAAAAAAAACTCTTAGGATGTTGTCTGGCACATTGCAGATTCTCAATAAAAGAGCGTCTATTGCTATTTGCTGCTCAGACTCAGATTTTGGACTGTGCAGCTCGCAGGCTTTGGAAGCATCATTGCAGGGAAGGCGGGTGGAGATGGGGATGCTTCGGGGAAGCACATCTTGTCTGATCTCCTGATCTCAAGGCAAGGTGGGGCGGTTCCTCTGTAACCAAGAATGGGGCTCCCTCGAGCACCCCTGTCCGTAGGTGTCCACCTCCAGACAGACTGGCACACAGGTGCTGGTGAAACTTCTGGCAGTGAGAGGCCCCTCCTCTGCCCCACGTCTCCCAGTAGCCCCAACGCAAGTATCTGTGCTTGGTTCTGTAACTCTGGTTTTCTAATACACCCTTGGCCTTTTGAGAAATTGAACATCGTCCAGTTCAAGACCCCACTCAGCGTGCTTGCCTTGTGTTTCAGGTGTTCCAAAGTCACTCTGAAGGTTGCATGTCCCTATACTGAAAGTGAGAAAGCAGTGGCCACGTAACAACAACATACAAGGCCAAACGTGGTCCCCTGGCCTCTGCTCCAGTATCGAGGGAAACCTGCTTGTGAATTAATGAAGTTGTTGCATTCTGAAGGCCAGACACCACCCCCAGCCCCAGTGGGTTTTGGTGCCACCACGTTCTGCCCCATTCCTGTCCCCTCTGGGAAACTGTCAACATGCTCGGGTCCTCTCCTGTCCTCTCCTGTTGCTTTTCCCACTTGAATCTACTTCTGCGCCTGACTACATGTCTCCATCCAATCCCTCTGCCCAGTGTGATGGGGACGCCAGGGCTGCAGCTCTCATTTGGGCCCAGACAGTATCTTCCTCATGAATCACTGCCCTGCTGCCCCACAGACCTCTCAGCTCTGTCACTCTGCAGCTCACGCTCCTGTGCAACATGCAACGGGGTCTTCAGGAGCTGAGCTGGGGAAGTGGTCATTGAGACCCTTGCCGACCTTGGCCTTGACCCTCCTCCCTGCCTTCCCCCAACCAGGGATTGGCCACTCGCACGTGGTAAACTCCCTCTGTTGGCCACACTTGCTCCCTGCAGTGACTGCTCCATTCTTTTTCTCGACTCCAAAGCCAAACTTTTGTAAAGAATAAATTCACAGGCTGCTTCTAATTTCTCACTTTCCATTCACACGTCAGCGCACCCCAGTTGGTTTTCTGCAATCGCTCTCACTCGATCTCCTCGAATCCAGGTCACCAGTGACCTCCAAGCTGCCAAATCCGCTAGATACTTTCCTTAGTTGGCTTTACTTAATGTTCGTGCAATATTTACCATCATCAATGGCCCTCCTCAACACCTTCTTCTCTTGGCCTCTTTGGATGCCACCCCCACCCCCAGAGTTTTCTTTCACACTTGCCTGCTCGGTCTCCACAGCCTTGGCTGCCATGACTGCCCAAGTTCTAACTCAAGTGCCTCGAGGAGAACTGCTATGGCCACTTCTCTCTTTCCCTGAGCTCTCGTCTATTCTCCTGGCTTCACGTGCCCTCTGGAAGCCGGCAACTTCCCAATTTGTATCTTCAAGGCAAACCACACCTCGGAACTTCCGTCTTGTATATTTAGTTGTCTGCTTGTTAGGCTTACCATGTGTGAAACTAAACTCTTGACGTCCCCTCCAACTACCTCCTTCTCCAGTCTCCCCGTCTCAGTAAACGGGGCCACTTCCTATTGAGTTGCTCAGGCCAGAAGCCTGGGTGTCATGCTGACTCACCCTCTGTCCTTATTTCCTAGACACATTCCATCTCCGCATCACTCTCACCATTTGCTAAGACTATTGCAGTATCTCTCCAACTTATCTTCCAACATTCTCTATGGGTGTCGTCAAATACATTCCCCATATTGGAAGAAACTTTTGGAAACGCCAATGCATATTTCCTATCACACCTCTGGTAAAGTCTCACCTGGGGACCTGCTGACATCCTTCCCAGATGTCCCCTCACTCATGGGCTCTGCCCACATAGCCTTCTTTCCATCCCTCTAACACGCCCACCCTTTCTTAAAGCTTTTGTGCCTACAGTTCCATTTATCTGGATATGGCTTTCCTGAACTTTCCTGGACTGACTCTTCTAATTTCAGGTCTCAGCTTATGTGTCACCTCTTTAGAAAGACCTTTATTGACCACTTTACCTATGTAATTTCCACTAATTCTGATTAGTCGCCCTATGGGCACCTAGTTTGTGCCCATCATAGCAGTGCTCCTTGGAAAACTCATTTATTTGTTCATCTGATTATTTATTCCATAAGAGCAGATACTTTGCTTAAATTGCTGTGTCTAACATAGTATCTAGCATATAGCATGTGCTTAACAATATGTGTTGGATAGGAATGAATGAACAAATGCTTCCCCAATGGCAGTCTTATTGTAGTACACGCATTATCATGCTTTTGTGACTAACTAACTTCCTGGTTTGTTGGCCCAATTATGAACACCAACTTCCTTTTATCATTCCTTCAGGGAGCCTATGTCCTTTATGCAATTTATGCTGCAACATTAGAGTTCTCAGGAAGATTTGCAAATGGCACCCTAATGAACAATGTAGTGTTGACTTACTCCTTCATTACTAATATCAAGAAGAAGGAAGAAAAAAAGGAAGCAATTGATCTACAAATATTTATTGAGCAGTGCCAGGTTCTGTGCTGTCTGTATAGCTAGGACTGTGGCCAGGAATGAGACACAGCTCTCTCACTGTGGGTCTTACAATCCAGCTCATTTATGCAAAATGCTTCAGTGATTTCAGACCCCTTTGCCCTCCTTTCGCTTTTGTTTTTTACTATATTCTTGGAATATTTCCACATATTGCAACTCCACTCTTTCTAGGCTATGCTGCATTCAACAGAAAACCTAGTCTAGTGGCCAGAATTTGTTGATCTGCTCTCAGAGTAGAGTCCCAGCATGTCTTTTAGCTGTTCTTTCTCAGCATATTTTGGGGTTCTAGTGCACAGCTGAGTGTGAATCCTAAATCATTCATTAGCTCACTGTGCAGAGTCAATTGCTTGTAGAGGCGTTAAGAGGAGTTGAAAGTAGCAGTTGGTACCAACTCCATGTTATTTTTTGAGGGGTATGCGGGGAAGCCCCAACTCTGTCCCCAAACAACTCTCCCAATGCCTCGTCTCCACTACCTGGAGTTCCTCCATTAGAATCATGCGTGCATATTGTCTCCAAAGGGCAGCGTGACAATTAGTTACCTGTCATTTGTAACTCCCTATGGAATGCACAGGGCCTTACAAAAGGGGCATCTGGCTAGGAAGATTTAATAGAAAAAAGAAAGTGCTAATCACAACAGGCTAGAAGGTCTGCAGATGGGGTGGGCAGAATTGGAAATTCAGGGTCACGCTGAGCAAAAGCAGGGGGAGGAGATATTGCTGTGGTAGGTGGGACAGGACCAGAGGCACCTTCACGGGGCTGTCCTTGGCCATGGGCCCAGAGAGCTTATCTTTCAGCCACTGTAGGTTCCTTTCTTTGCTCAATTCTCACTGGCCTGTCACTTTTGCCTCCTCCACTGGACGGTAAGACGGGCAGGCTTATCTATCACCCCCATTTGCACCCCTTATGGTGTGCATATATAGCATATACAGCATCTCCTCATTAAATATTTCTTGCACTTGAGAATGGAAACTTGCTGTGTGTTACGCTGAGAGTAGACCGGGGCAGGGATATCAGAGATTTATAGGGTTATAAACAGGCAACATTATTACATATCCGTCTACTCCTCAGTGTGGAGCTTCCACGTGTCTGATCCCTATCAGACCATGAAGAAAACCCAAGAGCTTGGTTAGGTCAAGGAGGGCACCCCAAGGACTTAGACACAGAGATGAGCTGAGTGCAACACTGTGCAACACCGTGAGATGGGGTGTGCTGGATACAGGTCTGAAAAGTAAATGCCACTTGAAAGCTTCAGATGCAGGCCTAGAACAAAATGACATTTTAGGAAAAGAAGATGAGAAAACAGAAAGCCTACAGAAAGATGCCAAGGCAGGACTCAGGGTAGCTCATCTTTGAGGCAATGAGGGGGTCTACCCGGGGATCTGAATGGAGCTAGCAGGGAAGGTTGGAAACTGAGGGAGGTAAAACAGGCTTAGCTAGGTGGATGCCGATTATTGCAGGTCTAAAGAGTCGGGCGCAGAAGGCTGGGCTTGGTGGAAAAGCCAGAGCATGGAGAAAGGGCAAAGACCTAGCATCAGAGCAAGATGCTGGAAGAACTGGGTGTGACATCTGGCTGTCATTTAAGTTTCCCAATTTATTAAAACAAGGAGTTTGAATTAGGAGATCTCTCATGTCCCTCTCAGCTCTGATTTTCTTGGATGCTCAACGTGGAACCCGTGTAAGTCCTTCCAGAAGCACAGCTCTGACAAACTCCCACATGTGCAAAATGGATAAGAGGGAGGCTGACCAGACTCCTTGGAAATGCCCCCGGCTCTAGCCCCGCCTGCAGGCGAGGCCCGTCATCACACTGAGGGTGCAGGGTAGGAATCAGACTTGGATGTGAGTCTATTGCTTCATGGCTTTGGATCAGTCACTTCACTTCTCCAAATGCCAGCTTTTCATCTGTAGAATCAGGATACCAATGAATGAATATGTGTCTCCCAACGCTGAAAGCATGCAACAGAAATGCATTGCCTAGTGCTCAGCAGAGAGCCGGTGATGTGCACTGCAGGTGTGGTGTGGTTCCAGAAGCTGTTGTTGTAACAGATGATAGCAATCACAATGGCACCAGCCTCATGGCGCACCTCTGGGTCCAGTTCCCCTCCAAGGGCTCAGGCCACCAGAGTGGGCGCCCTCATTAATGGTGCGCTATTGTTCTTTTCCACTCTGCTAACTGTGGCATCGGCGCTGACGTTGCAGCCTCCCTATGCAGGGCACCCCCCCTTCTCCAGTCTGGTGGCCACACAGAGAGCTGCAGACAGCGATTAATGAATGCCCAGCATGCCAACGTTTCTTGGGAGGGTGCTGCATCCTCTGCATGAATATGCATGGACCGTGGGGACTGACTTGAAGGCAGGAGTGGGCTGGCCTGCGCTGAGAGCAGCAGGCAGGCTGGTCACTGGGGAGACGCCACAAACCCTGCTCTGCTCCACGCCGGGTGGAGCAGAGCGGTGGCTTTCATCAGCCCTGCCATCAACCCTGCTGTCACCCGGCAAGGCAGGCTGGTGAATGCGAACATAAATACATCCCCCTCTTGCCTCACCTCAGTGCCCTGAGGAGCTATTAGAGACTCAAAATTACCATTCCGGCAAAAGAGGAGAGAGAGAAAGGAGGAGGAAGAGGCTGGCTGTGTTTGTTAACTTGGGAGCATCCCCGACTCCAGTGGGGGTCCAGGCTTGCGGGGTGAAGGCAAGCGGGTCTCAGAGGTGCAGGAGCGACACCTTCAGATCTTCCCTGGCCCTTTCCACATCCCTGTGAGGACCAACGCCTTACCCACAGGCAAAGAGACACCGAGACCTCCCTATGAATCATTCTAGCATTCCAGGGAACCAGAGAGGCTCCCAGCCCTGGCCCAACTCCCACTCCCGCCCCCTAGGGAGGTGGGCCAGGGCATGAAATCTCACAGGTAGAGTTTTCTATCTCTAACTCCCACTGGCCCCAGCATAAATATTTGATTTCATTTGAATGAATGAATTCTAGATATTTAGTAAATACTTGGTGATTCCTGATGGATTGGATCATGCAGGACATTGTAATCCCTATAAAAGCACTGACTCTCTGGTAAGGATCACCTGATGTGATGCTGCAGTCATCTGTACCTAAACGTGTCCCTTCCTGACTTAGCCGTGGCCTTGGGTGGAGCAAGGGGACAGGACACACACACTCTGCACTGGGGAGCATCCAGAAACACCACCAGCTGCACCAGCTGCCTGCCTGTCCCACGCAGACCCGTGTCCCTCATCACACGTTCGTACCACAGGTGGTGGATTGACCACCGGCCTTCCACTTTGCTCTGGACATAGGGGACTGAGACCAAGCCAGGCGAAAGCTCATGCCCACGGCACTAACACTCACATGGGGAAGTCAGAAAATAAACAAAGAAATAAATGGGACAATTGTAGGTCCTGATGAGCCCCTAAACTTATGTCTTCCTCCCTACAGATGGAATTTTCTCCACAGATCCCACGAACATTTAGAACAGCACAAGGAGTACTGGTGTCTGGCTTTCTAGGGTTCATGGCCAAATTTAATCTCTGGATTGTGAGCTTCTCGAACTGCCTGTTAGCAACAGGCCAGGGTGAGTCTGCTGCTCTGCAAAGGAGAGCTGAGAAGCTGGCCGTGGCCACGCAGCGGTGTCACCTGGAAAGACAGGCTGGGAGATGTGAGCTGGGAGCTGCTTTGTGGCCTGGGTGGCTTTTCCTGGAGCTCCTCTTAAAATCTGGTCAAGCACTTCAGAAGGGTGGGTAGAGACTGAGACCTAAAGTGGACTTCGGGTTCCTTCCTTGTCATCTCATGTGGCAGGGCCGGCTCCACAGATGTGCAACCTGGGCCTTGTGCTTAGAAGGGACTTCACTTAAGGGTCCTGGCAAGGTGTACCCTGAATCTCAGAATTCTACTCAGACGTGACGCATACAACATCTGCTCACATGTTATTGGTCAAAGCAAGTCATATGGCCACAACTAACTTTTACTGTAATCCTACCATGTGTCCAGAAGGAGATAACTAGAAATAATTGGCGAGTAAAATTAGTGGCTACCACACGTGTCAAGACTGCAGATTCCACCTCCCTACTGTACCTGGCATCACAGAAAAACAGACAAAGGACAGAATCCCACCAGGTGTGAGCTGAGTAAACTCTTGCCTTTCTCTCCCTATGAAAAGAGCTTCTAACTTTCCTAACACCCTCAGAGATTTAACGTCTTGTTACAGAGATTTAACATTAACCATCTTGTTTTCTATCGTATAGTCCTAATACAAAGGCCCATCTGCTAAGCTGTTCCCACGGACCTCCTAACATCTCAGATGATGTGCAGAGATTCAGGCATCACCCAGGACAGAATGCCTCACCTCTTCTCTTTTTAGCTTCACTAGTTTGTCAGGGGCCACTAGGGGATGAAAGCATCCCCACTTTTCCCCACGTCCCCACACTGAGAAACAAATATCTGGGGTCTACTGGCCCTGGTAGGATCTCATCCATATGTTCATGAGCTCAGAGGCCAACACAGGGCTCTCTGAGCCCCCAAACCTCCCAAATGCCAAGAGAAGAAAAAGCAACTTTCTACTAGAGCCTTCTCTTCACACCCTCGGCTGGAGAAAACCAACCAAGGATGGAGTCTCCTTCCTGCCTTGCTCCTCCTCCAGCCTTCCCCGCGTGGGACTTACTGGCTGTTGGAGCTGTGCATGTCACATCTCTGGGGCCATGTTCCATAAGATGACATCTGTCTTGCCAGCAGCCCTCCGAGGGCCTGGTGCTTGGCGGCTCGCTCTGCCGCTCAGATGCAGCTCCAGGAGGGAGGGGCCTGAGAGATGCCTGCGAGAGGCTCCGAAGGGGTGGAGGCTCAAGGGTGCCAAGGGGGAGCCCCAGTAGGAAACTGGGCCCAGCTCTTTGCTCCATGAAAACTGCTGAAAGTAGAATTGTTCTATGGGCGGCTTCATGCCACGCCCACCTGGCCGTGAACTCCTCTGAGTAAGGCGGTTCCTTAACCTCCTTCCTCTACCAGCCCCACTGCGCTAGATCAGTCCCCACTGGGCTCAGACTCCATTTCTGGAAAATGGAGGATGACGAGGAGAGAAGACACAGATGCTAAAAGCACAGGCAGAATTACAGCCTCAGCTCGCAAGCGCCGGAGTAACATCCCCCTGCACACACACACACACACACACACACACACACACACACACGCGAGGTCATGGAGAGAGTAAGAATTCCCCTATGTGGCAGGATTCGAGGGCCGCCAGCAGTTCCACCTCCTCCTAAACATAAAATCCAACAACTGAGGCCTCCAAGACCTTCCTTGGGGTGAATCGTTGCCTTTTCTCCAGATGTGTTTTCTCAAGATGCAAATACTCCTGTGTAACTTCCCCCAACCTGGTGTGAATAAGCTTGTCAGTTGTCTCCCCGTCTGCTGGGTGGGTGTGGTCTGGGTAATAGAAAGCTCTGGAAGGAACCTTGGGGAAGGGAAGGTGTTACTGGGCACTGGGGCAGAGGAGGGCTGGTGTAGGCCACACACCTGCGATTTAGGATGGGACGAGGCCTTCCTTCCCTGGACGGAGGATGTTACAGGGACAGAGGCACCTAGCAGAGGTGCCTCGCAAGGTCCCTGAAATGAGCCCAGCAAAGGCCATGGCATTGGGGAGGACTTTGGTAGTATCTAGTCTGGTCCCTGCACTTAAGGAGGGGAGAAGTAGGCCCAGGGAAGGCAGCTAGACGCTGCTCTTGGCACGCCGGACCCTAAGTCCGACTGCACGGACCAGTGGACACGGCTCCCTCTGGGACGTCAGGCACCTGGAGTGGAAATCTGGAGAGGGAGGCAAAGGTCAGGGCTTAACAGCTCTCACCCATGGGCCTCTCCAGGGCCACAGAGGCAGAGCCCCTGAGGGCCTGCCCCAGACGCCAGCCTCTGAGCCTCCCCTCTGCAGGTCAGCGGTGGCCCCGAGAGGGGTCAGCTGATGGCTGCCCAGCCTGGGCCATTTATCTCATTAAGCCTGGCAGCCAGTGGTGGGAACAAGCACAGGGACCAGGCCCCGGCAGGGAGGGGACTTCAGGGCTCCATTTAACCTAATTGGGCCGGCAAACCTGAGCTACAAACAGCCAGGCACGCCGCCCGTTTTGTTCTACTCCTCGCTTTGAAGTCTCGCCTCATCGAGTTTTTAAACATGAGATGCAGGCATTTGGTTGCTCATATTTAATGCGCAACACAGGAGATCAAAGAGCAGATAGAGATGGGAAACATCAGGCAATAATTAAGGATTATTCTGAGAGCCAAACGGCTAACCGCCCCCCACCCCCCGCGCCAGCCCCGCTCTTTCCAGGTCTTTCCACAGCCCCTTCTTTCATCTTCCCCTCTGCCTCCTCCACTCCCATCCTCTCTGCTCATCCCTCCTCCTTCCTGCCTCTTCCCCTCTCTTTCTTCCACCTTCCACCTAGGCTGGCACCCGCCTAGCTCCTGCTGTCATCTCCAAATCAAAGACTCTCCAGTCCTCCAGGAAACCACCCCCCTTCTCTCTCTCTCTTTCTCTCACCTCCTTTCTCCCTTTTTCCCCCTCCCTCCCCAGCCTGCCTCTCACCCTCTCTCGGTCTCCCCTCTCCTCTGCCTGCTGCTGGAGTCACCATGACAACGGCCTCCAGGACAATCCAGCCCAGGCAGCAGAGCCTCTTCCCATCAGCAACCACAGTACTCACTTGGAATCTTCTCCCTGATTTCTTAGCCCAGGCAGGGAGTTCGTCTCAGTACAGTTTCCCTGAGGCTGCAGAGAATAGACTTTGTAGCCAACCACGGAGGGCGGGAAGCAAAGAAGGAGGAATGGAGCCCGGGACAGAATGAAAGAGGAGAGGGGACATTGAAGCTCTGCCCTGCTTCCTCTCTGGGGGGACAGAAAGGACTCCAGCCAGCAAGAAGTGGAATTGCAAAGCACAGGGAGATGGGAGGGGTGTAGGTAAGAGGTCTCTTCTCCCATCCTGGGGGGATCAGCAGAAGTGAGTGGTTTCCTTCAGGTTAGGGGAGAGAAAAAGGGATGCAACAGCTAGCGCGATGTGTGCTGGAACTTTCTGTCTCAGCAACTGAGAGTGACATCCACGCAATTCCAAACTCCTTTGCCTGCCTGTCTCCTAAGACCCTTAATGCTTTGTTATTATACCTTGCTAGGGAGGGGACCTCCCGGCCACACGCGTGTTACACATGGACTCCATATGTGATACTGAGCAGGCGGCAATGGGATGCCCAGAATGAAAACACCTGACCTGGAAAAAAGTGCAGGGGTCAGGTAACCACACACTAAATACTTAAGACCAAACTATTAATATATAAATAGCAGATCAAAACAAAGAGGTGCAAGGAGACACATCACATTAGAAGACCACATTAGTAAGACCACTTGCTTGCCTGGTGCTTGGGGCTCCTGGGAGTGGAGCTGGCGTTTGCTCTGCAAGGCCAAGTAAGGTGTGAGGAGGTAGGTGGGCTCAGGAGGTCCACCCGTGCAGACTGGAACAATCACTTACCCACACCACGAAAGGCCTGGAATGCCAGGCTAATGAGTTTCAACTTTATTGGGTAGTTTTTGGAGAAAGCAATGAAGACAGATTACAGCTGCTTACCTACATATTAAAAAGCCCAGGACATGTGTAATTCATTTTCTAAGAAGTGACTGTCCCTGAAATGGTAATAGAAATACTGTGCACAGAGGGAGAAGGAGGGACTTGATGGGGCTGTATGTGGATGTGAGACTACCCCTCGAAAAACACACAGGTTGGAGCCTACTGCTCTGCTCACATCACCCCCAGCCTGGGTCCAGCATCATGATCACTTGGCCACTCAGCATGGTGGCAGTAAGACCTGCTGGCTTCCTGCCTGCTGTTATACCATCTCCCTGCTTAGTGCTTGAGGTTAGATTTAAGAGATGAGGTTTTACTTGCAAAGTTTATTTTCCTCTCCCGAAAGCCTCAGATAGAATAATGAGAAGGTGAACTTGAAAACTCAAACCATATAAAAGGCCTGTAGTATCCTGTTCGCAGAAAATATAATCAGTGTGTGTTATAGGCATTTCAATCACAAAGCAGATAGAGATGAAAGGAGGTCAAGCCAGCTTCCCCGAGAGGCTGGGTGATCTGGCAGGAAGGACGTGTCACTGGGGCTTGGCTGTGCCACCTGCCAGCCGAGGGACCCTAAAATATCAGGTAATCTCACTTCCACATTTATAACATGGCCATAGTCAAACAAGGTGCATGCATCTCATGGGGCTGCTTTTGAGATGGAGGGAAATAGCAGACGCAAATGCCCTGAGAGTGGTTAAAAATGTTTTTCGACTTATGCAATCCATACATGTCTCTTGGTGGCATTGGTGGCAGGAGTGTGAGCCTTAGGTGACCAACACATCGTCGTCAGAACTCTGCCCTGGAAAGATCCTCTGTGG
>RJWJ010044517.1:0-12128 GCA_004363605.1 Indri indri | reverse complement strand
TGTGGCTCTCCCTAGCTTGTCCCTTCACTCGTCCTCATGTTAGCATGAGGAGAACTGTTAGGCACACGGATTTGGCATCCTGACACCCTCCTTCGAGACGCTCAGGAGAGCAGGGATCCCATCCTACTTTTGCCTTTGGGTGGGAGACGCTAAATGCCTCTTGCGCAAGTTACTCGCCTCCCCCAGGCTCAGCTTCCTTATCATGGGAACATTAAAGCTGCCCGATAAATGCCTACTTTTGGGGCTGGAAGGGAGGAGATTATCCTGGTGGGGGGTGGGCTTTAAGAATTCCAGGGTGGAGGTCAGGCTTGAGCTGGGGGTTAGGCTTGAGCTGGGGGTTGTAAAGGTGCCAATCCAGCTGCCAGAACCGCTCCCTGCAGCTGTTCCCTGGAGCCTATTGTCACCTGGGGCATTGTATGGCCACAGCAGGGTGGGGCAGCTTTGTCTGTCGGCCAGGGTGCGTGCAGCTCGGAGCACCCTCCTCAGGAAACTGTGCCTTTGTCAGAAGGGAAAAGGGGAGTTAGGGTGCGGGTGGTCCCCCAAGGGAGTGGGTTCTGGAAGGTTGTAATTTCCAGTGGAGCGTAGGAATCTGGTGAATGTACCTGGGGGAGGGTGTTGATTATGATCACAAGAAAGGGGGTCCTAGCATGACTCCAGAAAAGGTGCTCTGAGCGAAGAGTCGCTTGGTGGGGGTGCGTGGGAGTGTAATCTCAGAGGGACTGTAATTCTGTGTGTAAAACTCTCGGTGATTTTAAAGGGCGAGGGTCAGGATGTGACTTCCAGGGATGGGGCTGTCTAAGTATGAGTACGGTGGGGCAAAGACCCAGAATGAGTGTCCCGAAGAGGGAGCACAGGGGAGTGCGGGTCGGAGCTTCTGAGTGGGCTGCAGCAGGACAACGCTGGGCCAGCAGGGGCCTCTGGTCTCTGGGAGGGGACAGTTGGGGGCAGAGCCTCCAGGAATTGACCAATGGGGAGAGTGCCCATGTTTGCACTCAGGAGCCAGCGAATTCCTCGGGGCTCAGATATCCGCCCCTGACACCATTCCTCCCTTCCCCCTCTGCCCCGGGCATAAAAGGCGCCAGGTGAGGGCCTCGCCACTCCTCCTGGAATCGCAGCTCCTCTGGCCTGTGTCACTCCGTTCTCCTCCTTGCCATGACTTCATACAGCTATCGTCAGTCGTCGGCCACCTTGTCCTTCGGGGGCCCGGGCGGCGGCTCCGTGCGCTTTGGGGCAGGGGGCGCCTTCCGCGCGCCCAGCATCCACGGGGGATCGGGCGGCCGCGGCGTGTCCGTGTCCTCCGCCCGCTTCGTGTCCTCGCCCTCCGTGGGCTATGGCGGGGGCTACGGCGGCGGCTTTGCCAGTGGCCTGGCCGGGTCCGACGTGCTGCTGGCGGGCAACGAGAAGGCCACCATGCAGAACCTCAACGACCGCCTGGCCTCCTACCTGGACAAGGTGCGCTCCCTGGAGAAGGCCAACGGCGAGCTGGAGGTGAAGATCCGCGACTGGTACCAGAAGCAGGGGCCCGGGCCCTCCCGTGACTACAGCCACTACTTCAAGACCATCGAGGAACTGCGGGAACAGGTGGGCGGCTGCCGGGCCGCAGGAAGTGCACCTGCCGCGGCGGGGCAGGGCCACGGAAACCTGCCCGGTGTGCCGGGCGAGGTCGGGGCTGGGGCGGTGGCGCCCGGGTCCCCGCCTGGCGGGGGGCGGAAGCGAGCCCGTTAGGACGTGGGCGGGCCCGCAGGGTGGGGCAGAGGGAAGCGGGGCAGAGACTAGGGGCAGGACCCTGGGGCCAGAAGTGGCGGCCGGGGTGGGGCGAGGGGGGAGGGGAACTGGGTGGGGCAGGTAAGCGGGCGGGGCCTCTAGAGGTGCGGGGGGGGGAGCGAGGGAGAAGGAGGGGTGCGGGTTCGCAAGGCCTGGAGAAAAGGGGGACAAAGAGTGGGAGGAGATGGGACACAGCTGTGGAGTGCCCAGCGGTCTAGGCCAGGGGCCGCGGCCGCAGCAGGGGGAGGCAGGAGTTTGGCCTGGGAGGATCCGGTCCGCCCCAGCCGGACCTGGCCCCCGCGACCCCAGCGTGGGGCCGTCTACATTCCTTTCCTCTGGCCGGCAAGGTCTAGTTTCCATCACGCTCAGGCTTTGGCCTCCTTCCACTCTTCTCCCGCCCAGGGGGCCACTCAGGAGCCCACCCAGGACTTAAGAGGAGTTCTAGGCAGAATGGGAGAGGCGGGCTGTGACCCCTGGGCTGGGTAGAGGAGAGACACTTGCACAGACGTCTGCTGGGGAGGGCCAGGTATAGCGGCAGCTCCCTGTGGGTGGAGGGTCAGGGACTGGAGACCCTGGGGGGTCTGAGCCACAAGCCCTTAGGGAGGCTCTAGGGGGCCCACAGGGAAGAGCTTGGTCCTGAAGAAATGGATCAGAAACCAGTGGGACATTTAACAGCCCCACACGCTGGGTCTCCCAACACACAGCCCCCCAAAACGTTATCCACTGTCCGCCATGTGCCTGGCATGGTGCCGGGTGCTAGGGGTGTAGACTCAGACCCACAGGCAAAGACGGAGAGCTGGAGATGTCAACAGCCAACTAGAACAGTGCTTTTCATGCTTCTTAAATCGTGACCTATAATGAGAAATACATTTTACTGGGCACCCTCACACATTCTCTCTCTCTCTTTTCCTTGCCTGTGCGCACACACGCGTAAAATAGAGGCAAAAGTTTCTTGAAACAATTCTTGCCCTACCGTGGGCGATGCCCTCGGTTATTTTATATTCTGTTCTGTCTCAAATCACCATCTGGTGCACCGAGTAATGAATTAGGACCTGCTCTTTGGAAAACACTGACCCCAGGTACCTGAATCAGTGGTAAGCAGGGTGATGTGCTTACACCCCTCAGGTCAGAGAGACCTCAGGTTGGGGTGGACTTGGCCGAGGCATCCTGGACTTTAGTTTCCACTGCTGTAAAACAGGAGTACCCACTCGCCTGGCAGTGAGGGTCCAGAGGCTGTGAAAGAATAGGTACAAGGTGCCTGGCACATAATAGATACTCAATAAATGGGATTCTCTTTTCTGAAAGCAGAATGTGCTTTGAGCGGGGGGCATAGACGAGAGGGTAGGCCTTTCTCTGTGCTTCTCTTCCTTCCCCCACACTTCCCTGCATCTGGTGTGTAGATCCCCTCAGGCCATTTGGAGTTTCACTGGGCACAGGCCTCAGAGATTTCCTGCCCTCCTCCGCCCATGCCCTTGCCTCCCTGGCCCCAGTGTTTCCTCCTGGGCATGGCTGGATCCCAAGGCCTCCCAGAGAGCAGGCCAGGGGGCAGCAGATGGGTGGCTGGGGCTTTTGTCTCTAGGGAGTGGGGGTATATTCATTTGCTCCCGTCTCTCTTCTGGGAAGAAAGTGGGTGGGTAGTGTCTGTAAGCTGAACTGGTGCCAAACTCCTGCCTCTGCCTTCCAGATTCTTGGTGCCACCATTGAGAACTCCAGGATTGTCCTGCAGATTGACAATGCCCGTCTGGCTGCAGATGACTTCCGAACCAAGTGAGGGTCTGCCCTGAGGGCTGTAGAAGCCAGGGTGGGGGGGAAGTCCCAGGCCTTTGCAGTGCTCAGCGCAAGGGGTGGAATGGACTCTGTCCTCACCTACCCCAGCTGGCCTGAAGCAACCCCCTCTACCGCCATGGACTCCTGAACTCTGGGGAGATGGGGAAGTCTTCAGGGGTGCACAGGAGACTCTGGCCTGACTGCAGCTATTTCCTCTGAAAGGTTTGAGACGGAGCAGGCCCTGCGTCTGAGCGTGGAGGCCGACATCAATGGCCTGCGCCGGGTGCTGGACGACCTGACCCTGGCCAGGACCGACCTGGAGGTGCAGATCGAGAACCTCAAGGAGGAGCTGGTCTACCTGAAGAAGAACCATGAGGAGGTGCGTTTCAAGCTGGGCCTTCCGTGCATCCTTCCCCAGCTTCCCAGGGCTGAGGACACTCTTTTAATCTATATCCTCTGACTGTGGTCATACTTGTTGCACCCTCAGCGTGGCCTGGGGTGTAGATCATGGCTCTCAGGATTCCAGCATGGGACAGTGGCGACCCAGTCCATCCCCCAGTGCTGGCTCCTAGGTCCGCACCTGCAAACCAACCTCCTTTGGCCTGGGTGGGTGGGAGAGTGACCTGGCCCAGGCCCAGGAGGCTGAGGGCTCTGACACATCTCTGCTGTGTCTTTCCAGGAAATCAGTGTCCTGAGGGGCCAGGTGGGTGGTCAGGTCAATGTGGAGGTGGATTCTGCTCCAGGCGTCGATCTTGCCAAGATCCTGAGTGACATGCGAAGCCAATATGAAGTCTTGGCTGAGCAGAACCGGAAGGACGTGGAAACCTGGTACACAGGCCAGGTACGCAGGGGGAAGCAGGCACCCTTGGGGGGTGGCACGGAGAGAGGGTTGGATCCTCCCCGCTCAAAGGTCTGCCTCAGTGCTCATTCCCTCCTTTTCTCTCATCGCAGATCGACATACTGAACAAGGAGGTCACCAGCAACAAGGAGCAACTCCAGATCAGCAAGTCCGAGGTCACTGACCTGCGGCGTACCCTGCAGGGTCTTGAGATTGAGCTGCAGTCACAGCTCAGTATGGTATGTGTCCCCCCACCCCCTGCCCTGCCTCATGGGTTGCACCCTTGCGCCCTTGCAGCCTTGGGGAGTCTGGCTGGTGGCCGTGCCCCTGCCCCATCCAGGAACCAGGCTCTGCTGAGTCACCTCCCCTCTCCCTACCCTCAGAAAGCCGCCCTGGAAGGCACCGTGGCGGAGACAGAGGCCCGCTATGGAGCCCAGCTGGCGCAGATCCAGGGGCTGATCAGCGCTATTGAAGCCCAGCTGGCTGAGGTGCGTGCTGACAGTGAGCGGCAGAACCAGGACTACCAGCGGCTCATGGACATCAAGTCGCGGCTGGAGCAGGAGATCGCCACCTACCGCAGCCTGCTTGAGGGCCAGGAGGCCCACTACAACGACCTGCCCACCTCCAAGGTCGTCTAAGCAGGCTCCTGGGCTTCCGCCCTCCTGCGGAGGGATTCCCTGGGTAGGAGGCATGGACAGGGAGGGACCCTTACCCCTGGCTCTTCCCCTGACCTGCCAATAAAATTTTATGGCCCCGGGGGAGGAAGGATGGTTGGTTCGTTCTTTCAGCCCGTGGAGAGATGGGTCAGGCCTGGGCCTTGTTTAGGTTTTATTTGAACCAAAGTCCACCCTGTTCTAGGAGAGGGAACGGAAGGCACTCACATACTTGGACTGGAATGGTAATTCCTGTTCCTTTTACAACAACCTTGTGAAATAAGCATTGCTTCCATTTTACAGAGAGGTAAAACTAAGGCTCACAGAGGTAAAGTGGTTTGTTGTATGTGGAACTGCTCCAACACATGGCAGAGGTGAAATTTGAAACTGGTTTTTGTTTCCAGATTTAGTTTTCTTTCCACTCTACTCCCCTGGTTGTTGGAGTGTCTGTGTGAAATTAATGTTCACTGAACACCTACAGTGTGCCATTGATCAAAACAACTCTAAGAGAAGGTATGAGCTGTATCTTATAGATCAGGGACAAGGCTCAGAGAGGTTAAGCAACTTGTCCGAGGCTGCACAGCAACTACATGGCCGAGCCAAGACTAGAATCTAAATTGCCTAATCCAGGTGGCCTTCTAGAGTTGATACATATCTTGCTGGCATTCCAGCTGTGTTCCATATAATGGCTCAGGACTGGGATCCCCAGGGGCAGTTCCTTCTGACACATTTCTCCACCTAACTGAAAGTGGAGTTTTGGGGTCAGGCATTCTACCTGGAGCAAGGCTGGCGAGGGGGGGTGTGTGTGCATGCACTAACATATTCATCCGTTTTCGGTCAGCCCTGCATAAGCCCCTTACACCCACCAGCCCATACCTGGGCCCAGAGCCTGGAATGAGACCCAGCTGTGACCCAGACCTCCCACACGGACTCCCAACCTGGCTTGCCTGGGCCTACCCTGGGCCAGCAAATGAATAAAGTCCCAGCTTCCTGGTATGACTCTGCCCTTGCGGGGGCACGGCCCTGCTCCTGTGGTTTACAGCTCAGGTATTGAGAACTGAGGCCAATTCCAGGTGCAAGGAAGCCTCACTTCTCTGCAGCTGAGAGGTTCAGGCTGAGTGTGCCCCACAGCTCTGTGACAGCAGGCTGGCCCTGTGAGGGACAGCATCCATGCCCAGCACCCTGCTAAGGAGGCCTGTGACCCTGTCACAGCCACTGTAACCCTGAGGGAGGCGCTATGTCCTCTGTTTTCCTGTGCGTGTCCGGTTGGGTAGCTTGCCTGCTGGTTATGACACGTGACCCCAGAGCTCAGCTCTTCCCTCTCCCTGCCGCAGCCCTGGACCGAGGCCCCGTCAGCCCCCACCCTGGCTGTTCTGCCCTGGCCTCCAGCAACCCCTTCCACCAAATTCTCAGGGAGCCTTGGAGCTGGAGGCAGAGGACTGGCTGCGTCCCCAGGCTGGGGCTGCCCAGAGATACCTGTCCCTGACCAAGAAGCTTCCCCTTTGTCACAGCCAAACCCTCCCCCTGCCTCGGGGGCCCCTGGAATGTGGCTGTGGGCTGGTCTGGGCCCACAGGTGGGGCAGGTGACCCTGTCTTGGCTTGGGTGTCAGGAATGAAACCGGTCTTTGTGTGTGCATGGTCGGGGAGGGGCTGGGGCGGGACACTCTTCTGCCTCAGTGCGGGAGCTGTGTCCCATGAGACCTGGGATTGGAGAGAGGGGAGTGAGGTCTTCCCGTCACTGCTGGTCATCAGGGCCACTTTGGTCTGGAAAGCATTTCCTGTCAGTCATCTCGCTCTGTCTCCGTGAGTCAGGTGGGGCTGGAGTTGTTTCCGTTTGTCCTGACTGGTAGACTGAGGCTGAGAGAGAGGAAGCGTCAGTACCCAAAGCCGCACACCTAGTGGAGGGGAAAGGAGGGATTTGAAGGGACATCTCCAGGCCGTGCGTGGTACACTCTCTCCCTGGCATCTCCCTGGGGAACGGGGAGGTGTAGGGGGGCTCTCAGGTTTGTGGAGACCTCCCTCCCCATGTGCCCTCAAATGCTCACTGGGGTCCCTGTTAATGGCCCAATTTTAAATCAGGAACCAGGCTCAGAGGGGCTGAGTCACACCCAGAGGTGGCATCCAGCCCAGGCTCTTTCCATCGGGCCGCACTGCCCCATCCCAAAGAGGGACGCTCCAGAGACGGCCTGTCTGGCTGCAGTGGGTGAAGGTCGGAAACTGGCACAGCGTCCGGGCGGGCTGCCTGGGGCAGGGCCTGGGGCTGCAGCCTGGGCGCAGCTCCCTCCTGCAAGGCCGTCCCACCCGGTGCTAATGAGGAGTCCCCGGGGCTGCCCAGACCTGAGCTCGCAGTAGCCATTTGGACTGAAACCAGGCAGTTGGGACTGAGGCAATGAGCGGGCAGCTGGGCCTACGAGCGTGGGGAACGCCACCTCGAGGGGCTGCTGGAGGCAGGTCAGGGTGCAGAAGGGAGGCTGGCTGGGGTCCAGCCGTCCTCACCCGGGTGGCTGGCGCGTAATTGTTGCTTGTTAATTGCTGGGGCCGCAATGTCTGCAGAGGCTTTAATGAGCTCTGGATGATCTGAGTTTGATTATTTTTCTTTCGGAGGAAAAGACAATATCCTCCCACCGGTGAGACAATACCACACTGTCTGCACCCAGCGCTTGGACGCCCGGCTCTCTGTGAAGCCTTACTGTGGGGGGAGCCCCCCAACCAAGGCCTGTGGTTCCCCTCCTACCACCCCAGCTCAGATGCAGGAATTTGGGGTCTGAGGGAGGGACCCTCTTTTCCTGTCCCCTGTTGTGTTGGGGGGGGTGGTCCCAGGACCCGGTTGAGTCCTGGTGATGACCCTTAGCAGCTGTGCCACCTTGCACAAATTGCTTCGCCTCTCTGAGTCCCCATTTCATTCCTTCTGAAACTTGGGTGGGGGCCACCCTTGTGTCATGAGGATTAGAGATAATGGGTGCAAAAGTGCTTTGTAAATAGCGAAGTGTGCAGTGGAAGTAAAGGATTGTGTTATTACAGCAAGGGAAAGAACAAGCCTCATTGTGCCACAGGACCTGGCTGCAGAACAGCAGTGCTGTGAAGCCCAGGGACGTGTCAGGCTCATAGGGCATGTTCTCATGCCCAAGGACAGAGTCCCTCCTGGTGAGGGCGCTCAGGAGGCCCAGGTGCTGGACGTGCGGCCTCTTATCTGGCCCCTCAGAAGATGGGGGCTCTTGGGCCTCCGGGCTTCCCTGGAGCTGAGAGCTGAGAGTGCCCCTGGCTGCAAGGAAACAGACTTGAAAAGTAAAATGTCCAAGATCTCACAGCGTAATTGACAGAGCCAGGACTTGCACCCAGGCCGGAGGGAGCCCAGAGCCCTGTCCACTTCACTGTGCCACAACCGGGAAGCTTCCCCCTGACTCTCCACCCCTGGGCTTTCTGTAAGCTCTGGAGCCAGGGCCAGAGGGCGGGGCCAGGCCTCCAAGTGTGTCCCTGGAGAGTGGGACTCCTGAGCTGGGGGGCAGAGGAAAGGGCTCTTCTGAGTGTGGGACTCCCCTCTCTGGCCTCGGTACCTTCTGCGTGAGGTGTGCCTTGGCCTTCAAGATCACTGATGTCTTCCAGCCTGGCCGCCAGGCCTCCCATCTCCTCCCTTCCCACAACGCTCAGGCACGTACAGCCTTCTGGATCCGCCCCTCTCCAGCCGTGTGGCACTTGACAGGACAAAAGGGGGCTTAATCTGGCCCTGCTAAGCAGCGACTTGTCTCTCCCTGGAGAAGGCAGGGGCTTCCTGGAACCTGCCCCAGCCTTATCAGCAGAGGTTTGCCCCAACGTGTCCCAGGAGCAAGCAAGGTTCAGTGACATGTGCAGTTGGCAGGTGGCAGGATCATCATCAATCAGCCCCTTGTCAGCGCTGAGCCCGCTGGGCTTTTGTGAGGGTGCCAGGGCCACAGGCTAGAGAAACAGGAGGGGGCTTTGGGTGGTGGGGTGGAGCAGAGGTGAGAGGAGGAGAGGCCATCTGCGGCACCAGGGAAGGGACAGATGCTGGCACCTCTGGTCACCTTAGCTGGAACTTGACTCAAGACTGCCCCTTGTCCTCAGTCTGTCCCTGTGGGACCTGCATTCCAAGCCCTGCAGGCTCGCACACAGGGTCTTTGAGCTGGAGACACAAAGCCCATGGGGCAAGGCTCCTGGACTGGGGGCAGGCGGGAGGTCCGGCTGAGGGCGCGGCTGGCCGGGGCTGTTCTAACTGTTCAGGCAGAGGCTTCCGTGGCCGTGCTGTGAATAGGGTTTGCTCCCTGCTGCTCCCTCTTTTCTCCTGGAGTGGAGAGCTGAACCTGTCATCCAAGTGTTAAAACTATGGCCCGGGGCAAAGCACCGTTAATTCTGAATCATCTCTTTTGTTGCGTTAGAAAAAAAAAAAAGAAAAGAAAATCTTCACACGAGCCTGTCGAGGTGCGCAGGCAGCTGTGTTTGCCAGGAAGGTAGAGGAGTTGGCTTCTCTTTGTGGGAGGAGACAGGTCCCACAGTCCCCTCTGAGGGGTATATAAGGAGCCCCAGCAAGGGGGCGACAGGCACTGCACTCTGTTTCAGCCCAGCCCGGCACCTCCCTGCCAGCGTCTCTCGTGCTTGCTGAGAACTCAGACACCGGCTACTTGGCCATGACCACCACATTTCTGCAAACTTCTTCCTCCACCTTTGGTGGGGGCTCTAATAGAGGGGGTTCCCTCCGGGCTGGGGGAGGCGGCTTTGGTGGCGGGAGTCTCTATGGGGGAGGTGGAAGCCACAGTGTCTCAGCTTCTTCTGCTAGGTTTGTGTCTTTGGGGTCAGGAGGGGGTTATGGGGGTGGCGTGAGCTGTGGCTTTGGTGGAGGGGCTGGTGGTGGTTTTGGTGGAGGCTTCGGGGGTGGTGTTGGTGGGGGTTTTGGCGGTAGCTTTGGTGGGGGTTTTGGTGGTGGCGATGGCGGTCTCCTCTCCGGCAATGAGAAGGCCACCATGCAGAACCTCAACGACCGCCTGGCCTCCTACCTGGACAAGGTGCGCGCCCTGGAAGAGGCCAACACTGAGCTGGAGGTGAAGATCCGCGACTGGTACCAGAAGCAGGCCCCGACCAGCCCCGAGCGCGACTACAGCCACTACTTCAAGACCATCGAAGAGCTCCGGGACAAGGTAGGTCCTCCGACGTCCGAGACAGGGGAGCAGGTGGCCGGCGCCCTCTGGGCATCTCTAACGGCGGTGCTACTGCTGACTCGAGGAAATCCTGTCCTGCCCAGGCAATGACTGTCTGGTGTGTAACCTCAGCAAACTTGGAATGCACCTGCTTTCCAGGTGCAGCTGTGGCACACATCTGCTCAACTTGGCAGTGCCAGGGGAGGGAGGGGTGCTGGGAATCTTAGGACCAACGGGGCACAGGTGGGGCACATGCAAAGAGCCATTCGCCCTCCTCCCCCTGTGCACCCTGCAGGGCTCTGCGTAAAGTGCTCCTTTACCTCTCTGGCAAGAGCCCGAAATGCCAGGACCTCTTGCCTCTCCCTCTGAGGGCGTCTTTAGTGCCAAAAGCACTGTCGGGACTTAGGAGACCTGTGCGCTCGTTACAGGTTCTGCCCCCCACTCACTCACCCTTTCCCTTCCTGGGACTGGGTTCCTGGTCTGTAAAATGCCTTTTTAGCTGCTACCAGGTCCCCACTGGCTGGAACGTTCTGTAGATCCATAGCTGTGTCCGAGGTGTGCAGGAAGCAGCGGCCACGTGGTCCAGAGTGGGGGCTGGTGGAGCACCCCCGAGAGGGCTATTGTCACAGCCCAATATGCCCCTCCCCACGCCAGGGCAGCCAGTCCCCACAGGAGATTCCAGCCAGTGCTGCCTCCCTGGCCCTTCATGCCCTGGAGACAGGGAGGGCAACCCCTCAGGTGTCCCAGGGACGGTGGCATGGGGGTAGGCCAAGTAATGGGCACACCAGGCGAGGCTGGGCTCTGCCTGCCCTCAGGGCCCTACGGGCAGTGTCAGAGGGGAGACTGCGGGTGAGGGGCTGGCCTTGGGTGCAGAGCAGAGAGCGGCGGGGCAGAGGGAGGAGTCTTCCTGGCACCAACTCCCAGTCTCCTGCAGATCCTTGCGGCCACCATCGACAACTCCCGCGTCACCCTGGAGATTGACAACGCCAGGCTGGCCGCAGACGACTTCAGGCTCAAGTGCGTGCCCGCCTCCCTCTCCCCTTCCTGTGTTGCCCCCTTCCCCTGGCCGTGCTCTCCCTGGGCTCAGGCAGCCCAGGCCCCTCACCCCTCTCGCTTTGGGCTCCCTCTTTCTTCCCAGGTATGAGAACGAGCTGGCCCTGCGCCAGAGCGTGGAGGCCGACATCAATGGCCTGCGCCGGGTGCTGGACGAGCTGACCCTGGCCAGGACCGACCTGGAGATGCAGATCGAGGGCCTGAACGAGGAGCTGGCCTACCTGAGGAAGAACCACGAGGAGGTGAGCGTGGGCGGGTAGGTGCTGGGGCTGGTGGGAGGCCAGGGGGCTGCTGGTGCCTCCTCATGGCTGGCCAGGGGCTAGTGGTTCCGAAACGCACCCCCCACCAAAAACAGGGGTCCCCCTGGAGAGGAAGAGACACTGTCCTCTGCGGGCGAGACCCACGGCCAGGCCAGGTGGCCAGTGTGAACTGCTGTCTTCCTGATTAGCTTGATGAACTCATGCCAGGGCCCGGCTGTCTCGGGTCCTCCCTTGGTGGGATCTGGAGCAGACAAGAGGTCCTGGAGCTGAGGCACCCGTGTGATCAGAGCTTTCCATGTGCAGTGGGGAACACAGGTTGGCTGTGGGGGTGTGCGCCAAGTTCACAGTGTGAGTTGGGGACAGAGCCAGGATTCGCATGCGAGGTCCCGCTCTGGGCTGTCTTCTGCCCTCTGTCTGCAAACGGTTCCTCCTACCCTGCAGGAGATGAGGGAGTTCGGCAGCCAGCTGGCCGGCCAGGTCAACGTGGAGATGGACGCAGCGCCAGGTGTGGACCTGACCCGCGCGCTGGCGGAGATGAGGGAGCAGTACGAGGCCATGGCGGAGAAGAACCGCCGGGAAGCGGAGGCCTGGTTCTTCAGCAAGGTTGTCCTGACCTCCCGCCCGCCCCGCCCGCCCCACCCCCTGA
>RJWJ010044516.1:0-12137 GCA_004363605.1 Indri indri | reverse complement strand
GCCCTTTTTTGTTTGTTTATCTCTTTGTGGCATAGCTGAATACATATTGTTACCCTAGTCACGTGAGTGAGATAGGTATTAGTCATCAGTCTAACCAGAGGATCTAAGCAAATAACTTCAGAAGAGAAGTCTGGGAGAATCGGGCAGCAGTGTTGACAGCAAATACAGGAGGAGCTGGGAGAGTAGTGCTGGAGGTAGAGTGTTTAAACAATCGGGCTGGGAGGGACAGGGTCATGCTTGGTCGGTACCTACTTCGTCAGTCACCTACACTGTCATCCGAGGTTGCTCTGGCGTTTATCTGGAGAAGGGAGCCGTGGAAGCTCCCAGATCTGCAGTTTGAGTTCCCTGAGCATGCTTCTTCACACCCTCAGATGGTATCCGTTGGCTGGAGGGGAGCGAGGTTTTGACTGTGGTAAGTACCCACCATTCGTTGTGTAATGTCAGCGCCACCCAGGGCAGGTCGCGACATTTTAATTTCCTCATAAAATGTGCTTTTATTTCACAATATATAAGCCCCTGAAATTGTAGAGATTTAAGTAAATGGGGAATGTTAGTTAAATGGAAGACACACCCAGCAATCCTTTTCATTCATATTTTTACATTTCTTTTGGCAGCAATAATGTAGTATTTCTACTTTTCATTTTTGTGTAATGTTATGGGACATATTCTTTGAGGGTTTAGATTCCAGAGTAACATATCTGATTTATACTTTATAAAGCAGTGTTTGCCAAGTAATTTTGTTGAAAAGCAGCCACTTAGGCAGAAAGGGAAGAACCTACTATAAAAAGAACGGCATATTATGGAGCTGCAGTGTAGTTCATTGGGACCGAGAAATGTTGGCTGCTAAGAGGTCCAGAGACTAAAAGTTTGCTTGATTAGTCTTAAGTTTCAATTTTATTTCACATTTTTTTGGACATTATGCAAGCCTTTAGGTTAAATGAGTTTCATATTTGCAATATCACTAAGATCCTTGGTTATTTCTTTCCTGTAGGAATGGTTATAAAGCTAAACAATATAGGTGACTCTACATTTATTGTATCCATGGAAACTATTGTTGATAATTTATTGCGCATTCTTTCTCCTGATCCCAAACAATACATTGTGTTGGCCCAAGGTCCCTGGAGAACTGGCTTTTCCCTTATCATGTAGACCAACTTTAGCTTTATTTATGTCCTGGTTTATTAAATTTTTGACTATGGTGTTGGCTTCTTGAAACATAAAGGCCAGTCTTGGGGCCACCACCAGGTGTTTAAAAGTGTTTTCAAAAGTGTTTCAAAGTGTTTCAAAGTCAATTTTAATATTGCCATTGTAGAACAAATCAGGAAAAATCGAACCTCACTTTATCTTTTTTCTTGGATATGAATACACAGAAACAGTACTTATATTTGTAATAATGGTTGGGTGCGAGTCCTGGCACTGCTAGGCACTCAGCAAATGCATATTGAGTGTGCTTTTCCTGAATTAATTCTTGCTACGTGAAGTCGCTTCTGGATAAGTAGAGCATCGGACAAAGGCTTCTGATAGTCGATCTGTGAAGGAGGGCAGGCTGAGGAAGCTGGGTGGGATAAATTATTCAGTCCCAGGACCCTTATCCTAGAAGTCTTTAGAGTGTCTTTTGTCAGCGGTCTTCGCTGAGGACCGCCCCTGGGACGGGGGAGTCTTTGTGCGCCAAGCCCCAGGGCGCAGGGGGCTTCCTTCATTACACAGGCGCTGGAATTGGGCTCAGGCGGCAGCAGTGTGGCAGTGCTAATGGCCGCCCATTTTGATGGCAATTTGGCAGGGAGTCAAACTTTGGCCCTAAAGCAGAGGTGGTGCAATTAGACAGCTGAGATGCCTTCTCCAAACACACACTTTTAATTGATTTCAGCTTGTTCAGTTCACAAAGATAGAGCTGTGACACACAGCAGCCTTCTTAGAGGGGCTTATTTTTACTTTTCCTTTATTCAGCAGCGTAATTCAACAGCAACAGAAGCAACAATAATGCAAAGCTCTAAAGAGCGCGGATTTGGCATGGCTCGGATACAAAAAGTATTATTAAGAACTAATGAGTGAGATAGTTAGATGTTAACCGGAAAAGCACTAATGAGCAGAAGAGAATTCTGGCATAAACATCTGTTGCGGAGGCAGATGTTACCTTGTAAATCTGCTGAAGAAAAGCCTGTGTAAATGGAACAGTGGACGGTTTTAGGTGATAGCAGGGACAGATGAGACTGCGAGGTTTTCAGACACTGTTTGCAGCTCTTCCGAGTAGCACAAATGACCGTGTGTGTCGAGGTGGTGAATCTGGGGGGACATCCTGGGGGTGGCAAAAAAGTATCAAGCAGGGAGGAATGACAGTGGCAGACCACAGCGAGCCTGACTGTATGACACGGTAGCTGGAGACGGTGGATTCCTGCTTCCCAGGGAGAGATATGGGATTCTCATTAACTAAATAGCTGGTCTCTTGTCTCATCTGGTCTAAAGCTCCGTAATCATTTCAGTATCATACAGATTGTGGCTGCCGTCGTCTTTGTGGGCTAGAGATTTAAGACCTGTTCTGCCCCAACACAAATTACCTAACCTTTGGCTGACTTGCTGGATAGCTTACTTTATGGAGGTGACCAAAGGGCTGATAATGAGTTAATGGGCATGCATTCCCAAATTACACCTTGACATTTTAGCCCCTTTCAGTCCTTGATCCAAGAATCACTAGGTGGCAGGATTTTCAGAGATCTCCGGTAGAGGCTGGGGTATTTTCTCAGAGCCCTCCAGTGACATTATGTTGGCAGCTGTCTTTCATATTCAGAGGGACAACTTGATTTGGGTTATTTTCACTTAGTATCATAAAACAAACTTAGAGCTGCAAGGAAGCTTTAGGATTATTTAGTTGATCCAAAGCTCTTAGTGAACAGACTAAAAAAGGATGAGGTCCCGAAAGTGATTCGCCCAGCATGACCCAGCAGCCCGTGAAAGGGTTAGTCCCCAGAACCCAGGGCAGAGCTCCTAGACAGGCACTCTCTCCACTTCACCCCACTCTGGGGCAGAACTCTTGCACCCTTCTCTACCTATTGAAGGTCAAGAATGTATAGTCTTCCCAAGGGGGAGAAGTCCCTTGGGAGACTTTTCCCATTTGGTGCTTTGAAAGTTAGACGTAGGGGCTGGGGGTAAGAGTGAGTTCCAGCCCCCAGGCCCTGTAGTTAAGGGTTACCCTTGTGTGGTTCATTTGTTTAACTGTATCCACCCTCAGCATGGTCATCAGTGATTGGGAATGTTCTACCATCCATCTTTGGAAAGCTGTGTTTATCAGCCGCATGCTGAGACAGTGACTCCCTCAGGGACACATTTGGTACCCACAGCTTATTATGGTAGGTGAGCTGCAGAAAAACCCAGCAAACAAATCCCAGAGCCCAAAGCTTACAACAATGGTTTTGCAGAAGCTGGATGGGTCTACTCTCCACACGCAAGAAGGGGGCTTCTATCTGGAGACCATTTAGAGGTGATCCCCAAGGATGAACTGTGTATTCAGACAACTGAAAGCCATCCTTTCCACCTTGCAGCAAGTTTCTGAAAGATACAGGTCTTGACCTTGCAGACGCAATGATTCCCTTATTTCCGTGTGCATGTATGTGCATGTGTGTATGTACGTGTGTGTGTATGTGCATGCATTGTTCACGCAAGAAAAAGCAATGGAAACAGCCACAATTGGAAGAAATAGGATGACTTCCCAGGTTACCAAGGTCTGTATTCTAGTGTGGCGTTACCGTTCACTAGAATTAAGGCAGGTCCTCGTGAAGGGTGGCCACTAATCTTTGACTTTTTCCCAGAGTATGGGGATTTACTCATAATCATGAGGGGCTTTTTATTCTAAGAGAAACTGGAAAAGCTCCTGTTAACAGAAAATTCTAAATTAATTCCTTTTGTTATACTTCAGGTGCTGAATCATTTCTCCTGAAAGAAACTTTGCATCTGCCGTGCGGCTCCTGGCATGTCAGAAGTGGGTTTTGCGTTACTTCAAGGGGAGTCTGTTTCGTACCCCGTTGGTACTGGGGACGCGTGAAGCGAGCAAGCTTGTGCTGGGTTAGACGTTGAGGAAGGTGCTCATGGGGCTTCCATTTTGAACAGCGCCGACTGCATTTGTGATGCCTCGTCTCCCTGGCAGCGTTGCTTTGACCTTGGGGTGGTGGCACAGGTGCATGGGAGATTTGAGAGGTTTTGCTGTGCCTTTCAGGTCCTCTTTTAAATGACTTCTTCCATCATTATTCAGGGCTGATGGGAGAGGTTACAGATAGAATTCTTTAAATAAAAAAAAAAAAAAAAAGATCTTTTCTAGCTAGACAGAATGAGTGTTTTTCCTCCCTGGTGGCTTTGTTGTTGGCTTATTGGTTTACGAGCCCATTTTGCTCTCAGGACCCAGCCATACGTCCCTTCACCCTCATACTAACCCTGTGCAGTACACATTACTAACCAGGATGCTGGGGTTTGTAGGGTTTGGTAAGTTACTCACGGTCAAGCTTCTGGCAGGTGATAGAGTCAGACTTTGAGCCGAGATCTAGCTCGCACCCACACTCCCTCCATGCTGCACAGTGTTGCCCCCAGCCCTGCCCCAGCCACTGTATGCTTCCTCAATACTAAACTACATGTGCATTCTGGAACAAATCATCCTTGGTTTTGGGGGTTTTTTTGCAGCTGTGGCTTTGTTCATGCATTTTTTTCTTGCATGAATAGCTCATGCACACACAGAGAGGCAAACACGAACATACACAGATACACACACATACCTTTCCTTGCTTATGGATCTTTTACTGGTCCTTCAAGACTTGGTTCAGACATGGCCTCCTGCAAGCAGACTTCCACTGGCTCTTGTCTTTGATGCGTCCGGTCTCTAGCTCTGTTTTAGCACTTTCCATGTCCTATGGTGTATATGGCCTAGTGCCTGGAGGTCAAAGGCCTTGTCTCAGAGACGAGCCGAACACCTGACACATTTAGGCCTTGGTGACTGCAGGTTTGAACTGAACCAAGTCCATAGTGGGACTTCAAACCCTTGTGGCATTGGTAACATAGACGACTGGAACTTCAGGAGCTGGCACAGACCGTATCCCTGAGCAGGTCTAGAAATGGTTTGCTAACAGAAGACATCTGTGTCTCTCTACTTTTCAAGCACTGTGACAATCTCCACAAGCAAAAGGTTTAAAGAACTATAACATTTATGGCTCCCTGGCCATAAATTCACTGCAGAACACATAAAAAATGCCATTGCCACAGGGTTACGGCAGAGATTCAGTATTGCAAACATCTGCATATGAGCAGTAAAGCTAACCTCTGGTGTGCAACACTCGACTGTTACTGACATATATTAACATTAGTGACAATTGAATGTGATCATCTGAGATGGCATTTTATCTGCCAACTGCAGACTTATGGCTTCTAAAGACCTCATTTCTCTCCTTTCTCATATGTTGTTTTTATATGACTCAAATCACATGCAGAAATTCGTGATTAGTGTGTCTCTCTGCTTTTATTTTTTGGTGGATATGGGGTGTATATATAAATTTTCAGTACTTAAATTGATTTTAGCACTTGAATAGGCTCTCGAAAGTTTGTTAAACAGCCGAGTGAATTTCCAAGCGTTATTACTTTACATCTGAAGACACTACTGAGAGCCAGGAAAAAGAATTAGATTCTGACATTGGCTGATAGGGTTTTGATCCAACAGGTTTGTATTATAATTAATTTATTTGGTAATTGGTTGGAGTGTGCATGTTATACATCACATCTTAAGGTTTAAACTGTCATTATTTCCTTTCCATTATTTAAACCAGGATTTGGCAATTTTTTTTTTTTTAATTTTTGTGAAGGGATAGATAGTAAATATTTTAGGCTTTGCGAATCATATGCTTTCTGTAGCAGTTACTCAACTCTGCTGTTGTAGAGTGGGGATGCCTTAGACAATGTGTAAGCAAATGAGTGTGGCTGTGTTCCAATAAAACTTTATTTACAAAAATAGGCAGCAGGCCATAGTTTGCTAACCTCTGATTCAAACAAATATGAATTTTTCAAAAGCTATTGGGAAATTTAGGGAAAAAATATCTTCAGAACTTTTGGGAATGGACCCCTTATGTGGCTTCCATTCCATTTGTCAATTTTTAAAGTGGCCAAATCAAATTCTAAGTTAAAGTTAAAATTTTTAGGTAAAAATTTTATTCCTTATCCTACTACATGGGTTCTTAATATCTATTTGATTTTAGTTCATCTGATGCATATCATACATTCCTAACAATAGTAGCTTACTAGAGCAAAAATTTTCAAAACGGGAGAAGGGCCTAGAAACACTGTTCTAGTGATGTTATTCTGAGTTCTTTAACTTCTCTTTTAAAACTATGTCTTAGCATAAGCTATTGCATTCAAATAAGTAGAATTTCAGATGGGCAGAGATATTTCGGCATCCAAAAGCAGGAGCTTAAAACCAGAATTCCTTCTCGGACATAATCCCAGCATCCTCAGCCCAGTACTTTCTCTCTATACCAGGCTGTATAACTCCGTGAGAATGGACATGTGCAGGAATTTGCAAATATTTGATGGATGACTGTCAGTTTGCCAAATGCCAGAAAGGTTTCTGGTTTTGCAGTTTGAAAAGGATTATAGAGCTAGGAGCAAGGTAAATATCTGAGGGTGTACATGATAATACTACTTTTTTTATTGCTCTAGAGTTATTTTTTATGCTTCTTTACATAGTGCACAAGATGGCCAAATTTACATTGCACTGTTCCAGGTGACTTACGCAGTTGGCAAACTATGACCCGGCATTGCACCCTAGGCAAGTGGAACCCATATAATTTATTCTTATTCTTACTTTGCTATTTCGAATTGTTTCTGTTTTGTAATTTCAAAGGCCCTCACCAGTGTAGCAACTGCTGGCAGCTTAAAGTTAAGCCAGTAGCTCTTCTCACCTGTATCTTTGCTGCTTATCTTTGCAAATGAAAGAGTAGAAGTTGGGGGGTGAGAAAAAAAAAGTGTGTAAGTGTGGGAGAGCCTGTAATTTTTGTAGCTCTTTGTGGAATTTTTCACAGGACCAGGGCCAAATAGTTCTGACTGCTCCTGTGCCATCCTGGGGACAGAGCAGTGGAACATTAGGGATGAGACCTTGGACCAGTGGTTCTCCAAGTGTGGTCCTCAGACCTGCAGCATCGGCATCACCAGGGCGCATGTTAGAAATACAAATTCCCAGGCCCTAGGACCAACCTACTGCATTAGAATCTTGTCAGGTGGGCCCAGGAGTCTGTTTTAACAGGGTCTTTAGGTGATCACTATGCAGAATGAAAGTTTGAAAAGCACTGCTTGATTCATCATGCAGCCAGATCGGTCTAGGCCGTTGTTATGACTGTGGAAATTGAGGGCAAGAGAGGGCAGGTGACTTGCCCGCCATGAAACAGCTAGCTGGGGGCAGGGGCCTGGCCTTCTGATTCCCAGTCTGGGGCTCTGCTCATCTCTGTGCTCATCCAGGTAGACCGCGGGGAAGTCAAGGGCCTTGGGAAGAGTGATGACTTAGGACTGACGTCCACACATGGCGGGGTCACAGGAGATATGGAAGGGTTTGTGACTTCGAGCTCTCCTCCCACCCGGGGCGGCTTCTCTCCATTTAAAAGCCTGGTGACCCTGCTATGAACTTCTTCTTTTAAATGAACAGCTCCCTAGAGCATCCTTGGCTGAGCCTAGCAACAAGGGGGGAGGGAATGGGGAGGGGCGGGAGGAGCATGGGCGCCCGTTACCATGTCGGTGCAATCACCGGGAATTACGGTGGAGGATTAAGAGTCACTTGGGGATAATTCAGCCAGGCTGGAGAGGGAAACACAAATACACACACACACACACACACACTCACTCACAACATAAACAGATTGCTAAAACTCATGGCAGAAAATAAACAGCATAGGGGGAAAAAAGAAGGATGGGTGGAACTGAAAGGGCCTGAATTTTGAATAGGTGGTATAGGTTCCAGAATGATCTGTTTCCTAAACACTTTTGGTGAAGTTGTATACACAGTGACTAGAGCGAGGCAGCTGCTTCCCCAGCTCTGTGCATTGCTCTGTTTCAGAACTCACAGCATCCCTCTCCTCCAGGCATCTGTTCCTGAGAACACTTGAGGGTTCTGCCAAGAGAACTCAAACTGGCAATAGAAGAGTTGAAATTTAGAAAACGAGAGACACACACAGAGATATTCCTTAGCTTCTAAGAAGATACAGCAGGTCCCAAAGGAAAGTGTTCAATATTTCCCTATATTTAGGCACCTCTGAAAAAGGTCAAACAAATTATCCGTCTCTCGTGACTGTCTTTGGGCTTCAACTAGAAACCTCAGCATGTTAGCGGTTTGCTTTTCCGAGAGAGGGTAAGACACGTGCTCCCTTTTTGACTTTGAGTCTGTGCAGTTGTTACTCTGGTTTTTCCCCGACACGTTGGGTGAACGACCAGGCTGATGGGCTTCTCCCAAGCGTGATTGATGAAGTCCAGAAGAATCGTGTGCTTTTCCGGTGAACCTGGAGAGAGCTAAATAGACCAGAGCGCTCTCAAGGAGAGAGAGGAAATGGTTTGTTCACTGTCACTGAGAGGCTCGGCAGAAAATTCGAGTGAGGAGGGTGGCGGAGACGGCTCCCCTTGGGGCCAGTTTGAGGTGAGAGCTCCTTTCAGCCCTCTTCTGCCTCTCACTGCAGGGCGGCTGCCAGGGAGTAATCTCCGTGGCAGGGAGCCTCTTACCCACTCCCCCAAAGCAGCTATGTCCAGGGCCTTAAATGCCGGTCGAACCAGAAAGGGGTGGAGACACAGCACCAGGCTTTCTGGGCACGAGAGGCCCAGGTTCTGCATGTGTCCTCTTAATGTCATTCCGAAGCCGACCAGAACTGACTCATGAGTTATCCCTTGTTTTTGTATTCCCCCTCTATTTTTCTTTGTGCTTTTAGACTTGATAAACAAGAGAGGCCTACGTATCCCCATCTCCTATCTGTCCTGCATGCTGAGGCTGACTCTGTGTGGTTTTGCAGCCCGCATAAGGAAGAAGGAAGGTGCTTGGGGAAGTGGGTGGAAGTGTGAGCTGAGGGGGCTTTCTTCCCTTTTCTAATTTCCCCTTTAGCGTGCGAGAACTGCAGAATCCTTTCCAGATGAACAAACACTACAACAGATGTGGTGTCGGCAACAGTGTATTCTGGGGTTATTTGGGTCTGTTTAAATTGGGCTTTTCCTGCACCAAAGGATTTTGTGAAATATGTTAGGCTTTCGAATATGGAGAGATTTCAGCCTCAGATTTGGAGAGACGAAGAAATCAATTACCCCATTCCAGAAAGTCCGTGGGCGCGTATGGCTTTGTATCAGGGCACATGGCCTCGTGCTCCAGTAATCTAAAGGAACAAGTCTCCTCTTTAATCTGAAACCTGCTGCAGCTAGGCATTTCATAATCTTAATCTTCTCCTTTGGGTTCTACCTGGAATTTTAATCACATGGTCCCTATTAGTGAAGCCAGTGTGACCCATTCAGATGCTCTGGGGGTGGGAGAGGGAAGCCATGTGGACCTCGGGGAGGGCCCATCAGTCCTGCCTGCCTATGGTGGAGGTATGGAGGAAGAATCCTGCAGGAACTGTCAGGTGTGACCCTCATCCACCACGCACAGCTCTCACAATTCCGCATCTTTTTGACCGGAGGCTCTTGTGGTCTCAGATACGGGTTCCAGGTGGAAAGCCAAAAAGGAAGGTTTTGTTCAGCATGGCGTACTCAACAGGGATCAAGGATTCCTTCAATCCCAGCCTGGTTCTGTTCTCCTCGACGTCCCCATGGAGAATCCATCCAGCCTGTCTCCACCTCCTCTTCCTCACGGGCCAAGTGAGTGGGTTGGACTAGAATTTAGATGCTTTCCAAACTTCTACTAAGGATAACACTCTGCTGTTCTTTGACTCAATATTAAACTGACCAAATAAATTATTCGTGGTTTACCTCTTCTCTTAGAATCTTAGAATGTCCTCACCAAAAGAAAACTAAAGAAATAATCGATAGAGATTTAGTTATAAATATGATTTAACACTTAAAAAAAATATGTCGATGTAACTCTTTCCCTGAAAGAGCAGCCCAGCTGGCATTTGCCCTCCAGCCCAGATGAGGAACCACAGTCATCCCTTGGTTGGTCGACAGGAGCGATTGGTTCCAGGATTGCCCTCCTTTCCCCTAATCCATGCACACTCGAGTCCTGCAGGTGGCCCTACAGAACCACATATGTGAAAAGTCGCCCCTCCATATACGCAGGTTTCACATCCCCAAAATACCCATGCACTTCAAACCCACGTTGTTCAAGGGTCAGCTGTAGAAAGATCTGTTGTGTTACCACTAAGTATAGCACTTTATAAAATTATTTTACATATGATTGTCACAGCAAACCTGTGAAGTGACCGTGTTATCCCCATAGTGTAGAAATGATTAGTAAATAGTAAAGCCGAAACCCTAAATATGGGTCTTCTGTCTCTCAGTTTCCTAGAATTCTAGTTATTATTCCCAGGGCTAATTTTAACTAACTGATTGTGAATCCTGGTTATTCTACTCATCAAGTAGATTTTTAGCACCTACCATATAAGCTCCACTTAGTTTTCTTTGAAAAGTAAAAGAAAATTGAGAAAAGGTCTAATATACAATGAGGATAATAAGACCAGTTTGTATTCAATGATGTGCAAATGTGTATGTTTTTTGGTCCCAAGCTTGTAAACAATTTTAAAAATGACTCACCCTCCTGCCTTTTTATAAGCCATATCTAGTTCATTTTCCTCTGCCAAATATAAATCCCTAAAGGTTAAGAGTACTCTTATTTTTAAGGCAATAAGGAACAGACAAAGTTAGCCTTTTCAGGTATTTTCATGTAGTCAGGGAAGCTCTCTCCAAGGGAGTGAGGATAAAATGGCCCAGTGCCCTCAGGCCTTTAGAAAACATCTCATAGGGATAAATGCTTTGATTCCCAGCGGAGCAGGAGGTAACAGATGTGAGGCTCTCCATGGCGCTTACCAGAAATATGTACATGCTGTGGGACGGAACAAGGTGCTTTGAAGATTGGAGAATTCGTCGGCCCTGTGACTTCACTTTATTGCTTTCTTCCTGTGCAGAATGTCTCTGGACCCAGAGGGAGAGGCAACAGCCAGACAGTGAGTCAAATGACAAGTTGACAAAATGGTTGTAATTCTAGAAGCTGCAATCCTATCCCCATCTCTTTATGGAGAGGTGAAGATGAAGCCAAACCTAAAACAGCTCCCAGGACAGCAAGAAGATATTGTTACTAATGGTTGGTGACCCAAATTCTTCCCACGTTTATTTATGCCAGACATTGGTATAAACATCTGAATTGTATCTGCATTCATCTCTATCTAGCAAACGATGATCTTACTAAGAGAGAACTGTCAGGCCTTATAATGTACTCTGTACCCACTTTGTGCAGGACAAGCAACTGGTATTGTGGTAGAAAGTCCTCAAAGTGACACTGCAAACATTCCTTCTTCTTACCCAGAGATTTAATGACATCAGGCACAAGACGGGGCAGGAAAATTTGATGCCAAATTTGAGCCAGGCCCTTTTTACGAACGGCAGATCTATGCAGGTTTAGACATGGTATCTCTTTGTATTCATGTTTATCTTCTAAGCAAATGGTTATTGAACATCTGCTACTATTCATTATTGTACTCAGGGCTGGGGACATAGCATAGAACTGACACACGGTCCTGCTGTCTAGTTTCTCATACTCTGGCCTTCCAAGAGAGTCCCTAGGCAAGAAAATAGGGTCTGTCAAAGGCAAGTGACAGGTGCAAAGATAGGGGTAAGCTCAGGTGCTCTAGTGATCAGATGGGAATTTCTGAAAGAAAAGGGAATGAAGGTTTAGATTAGACTGAAGCATAAATAAAGGTTAACCAGGTGAAATTTGCGTGAGGTTTGCAGGTAGGGAAGAGAGTTGCAACCAAGGGGAGAGAGTGCAAAGCTCTGAATAAGTAAAGGAGAGAAGCTCTGAATAACTCACGGCTTCCTGAGCTGCTCAGAAGCGGCTCCAGTCAACCAGCTCCCTTCTGTCCGGCTGTGTGCTAGGTCCTTAACTCTAATAATCCTTACGCTTTGCTGGGCTCGTGCTGGCCTCTTTGTATACGTGGTTC